>VBVQ01002122.1:0-22650 GCA_011636635.1 Tetramorium simillimum | reverse complement strand
AAGATATACATATAAAATTTGGAAAAAATTTATAAAATTGGAAATACTTTAAAAATATAGAAATATATTTAACTATTTGTTCATTAGATTGTTTCATTCTGTAAATTTGCGTGTTCATTTGCAATATAGCTCTTGAGAGCTTCCTTATTAAAGATCACATATTCAGTTTCGTGACCGCTTCTCATCTTAGTAAAATAAACATTATTTGACATGGGGGAACTAGGAAATTGGTTTGATCATCCGAATCCGTTTATAATTGATCCGTAGAGCCTATTATCTGGCACGTAACGAAGATGTTATTAGCGATATTTCTCTTTAACAAATAACACTTTACGTTCTACTTAAATGCATTATGTGTTTTATACGGATCGATCAGAAAATAATCCCCTGCATTCTCTTTCTCAGCTATTAATAAAGATAGAAAAATAAAATTTTGTATATACTACAAATTTCTCGCGTTTGTTATGGTATACGGAATTGCACAGTATTCGATAGATAGCACAGCTGTAGTAAATTTTAAAATGGTGTTTGTTGTAAAGACTGTAAGCGTTACAAACAACAAGCTGTAATTTTACTCTTGGTTTTACTCATATACAAACAACGAGCTGTAATCGAATTCTTTGTTGCGAAGAAGAAAAAATTGTTGAACATTCACAAACGTTTGTATACTGCGCAACAGTTGAATTAAAAATGTTTGTGAATGTTCATCAGAGTTTCCTTCTTCGCAACAAAGAATTCGATTATAGCTCGTTGTTTGCATATGAATCGTAAATAAATACTATTTTTTGAGCACCCTCATACAATGAATTTTATTTTGATTATCTTACAATTAATTAAAAGAAATATAAATCATAACTTATTATTTTAATATATTACAGCTTTTTTATTACAGGATGTTCCATAATACACTCTGTCCATCTTATACATATATTTCCGGCATTTCAAATAAAATAGAAAAATGTTTCTGAAATGTTCGGCTTTTTCTATTTTTATTTAGGTGATAGAGAAGCTATTCTCTTGAATGTAAAAGCTGTAGAGGGTTAATTTAGTGAGAAGTGTTGAATATTATATATTTTCATATTTTTTCAGAATTCATAAATCTTTTATAATCAGAAAGTTATCAATATGAAATCTTTATTCGTAAAATAAATAATTATATTCTTTATTTTTCTGGAGAAATTTAGAGAAATTCAATGGCATAATATGTTTTGTATGTCAAGCAATATTTGTTTTTTTCTATTATAGTTATTATCATTATAGTATTAAGTATAACGAATATATTGAAGGGAATAGAATAGGACACTATGTATAATGTACATTAAATTTCGTTTTACAAACAATTACTTAGCATTTATAATTTTTAGAATAATACATTAAACATTATAAAATTACGAGTTAAAAATAAGGAGTAGAGATATTTGACAAAGAGCTAAAAATATTCTTTTACAGTTAGAATATGACGAAGAAGTATGGCTTCGCATTTTGGAAAAAGCTGATTGCAAACACATGGTTTTTAATACAAGACAAATATATCCAGATGTGCTAATGACTAATTTAGCTACGGCTCTTGCCGAATATACTGGTGATTCTATGGATAACATTATGCAATTTTTTGGAAATTGCTTCGTTAGATTTTTTAGTAATTTAGGGTAAGTTCTGTCTTTAAAAGATCTACAAAAATTGTGTCGATAGTTTTACATAATTTCTGAAATATAATTAGCCGCCATTAGAAACAATGTTGCGCACCTTTGTTCGCAAGATCGCAAAATAAAGTATCCTTTATATTGATGGAAAATGGATAATTGATTTTTTCATGCATTTTTTATGGCTAACCAGTATGTTACTCAATGATATCTTTTAATATTTAATTAAAAGTAATTCTTTTTATTATACACATGCCATATAACATATTTCTTTTTCCATTAAAATACGATACATAATTTAAAAGGCTTTATGATCGATTCTTGAATATTTATTTTACGAATTTTTTTTATCCCAACATTTAGCTGTAAGCGCTTCAGTTTCTTCCGTTCAATTACATGTACTTCTACAATTATAAATAGTTGATGCGACAGAAACCGAGATTTAGAATTTAGGATAATATACATTAAAAATTAATATACACGTTAGTATAATTGATTAATTTAATTATAATTAGATACTTGTGTATATGTCGTCTATTTTAAAAATATTTATGCTTACATAAAAAGTAATAAAATTTGCATATAATGTTTAGTTTAATTTATTAGGTATGATTGCACTGTGAAAGCAACTGGTCGTTATTTCTGTGATTTTTTACAAAGTGTTGACAACATTCATATGCAAATGAGATTTACGTATCCAAAAATGAAAAGTCCCTCTATGTATACCACGCATGTAGATCCACAGGGAGTTGTTTTAGTTTATAGAAGTACTCGACAAGGTTTCACGTATTATCTTATGGGTAAGAGAGTTTATTCTTTCTTCTTATATAATAAATATAAAAAAAGTTATGTATTGCTATTATCAAAACTTTTATATATATTAAATAAAAAGATGTAGATATATAAGTATAAAGATATAGATATATAAGATAATATAAGTATTTTTTTCAGTTTAATTATATTTCACGCAATATGTTTTTTTACCAGATATATAACACTCTACTTTTTTTTAGGACAATTATTTCAAATAGCAAAAGATGTATATAATACAGAATTGGATATTAAAGTGTTAGAAAGTTCGAATAATATTCCAGGATCTCGAAACGTAATGGTTAAATTTCGAATTAATTTTGATAACCGTGAATACGTAAGTTTTAATTGTCTTTATTATCTTTTTTTTAAATGAATGAAAAAAATTTATTAAACTGGTTATTTATTAATTGTATTATTTTTAATATATTAACAATTGTTAACGCTACAATTTACATTGGAAATCAGATTGCAAAGAACAATAAAATGAAAGCTCCACTAGACCGTGAATTGCCACCCATATCGTGCACATTTTTCTTACGTCTTTTTCCATTTGGTGTCGTAATGAACAAGGATATGCGAATACTAGGAGCTGGTGATAAATTGCTTCAAGCATGGGGTGGCACGGCATCTATTCTAAACAAGCATGCTACTGAAATATTCAAATTAAGAAGACCGAAAGGAATTTCATTTACGTGGGGGAATGTAAGTAATATAAATTATATGTACTTTGAAAGTTGTTAGTTTTATGAATTAGGATAATATTTTCAATTGTCGTACAGAGAGTACATAATGTGCATGAATTCAACATGTAGATACTTTTACATTTTTAGGTAATGTATTTGCATTCCGTGATATTCGAATTGGAACTCATCAGGGCAAATGATCATCATTCTTCAATAAATTCAGATGACATGCCAAGCACAAGCAGTGGTTTAGACAGGCGTGGTAGTCAAGGTGCGAGAAGCATCTTGTTAAAGGGTCAAATGAGACACATTGAAGATATCAAAGCTATTATATTTCTCTGTAGTCCTTTGTAAGTTCCTGTTATTATAATTACATTTTCGAAGAATAACTTTGATTTGTAATCGATCGTCTTATTGCAATAGAATCAACAGTTTAGACGAACTTCTTAACATGGGTCTGTATCTTAATGATCTAAATCCTCACGGTATGAGCAGAGAACTGGTATTGGCAGGATGGCAACATTGCGGAAGGTGTGTCTCGTTATATTCTCAAATAATAGAAAAAAAATTTATATTAATATAACTAAAATTGAGTGTATTTTATAAAATTTTTCAGTTGTATAATCTGTATTATTTATTTGCAGGTTGGAAATGATGTGCGAGAGGGCAGAACAAAGATCGGCTGAATTGGAAAATAGCTATGCATTATTGGATCGATGGAAAAACAAGGGCGACGAGCTTTTATATTCTATGATTCCGCAAACGGTGGCAGACCGATTGCGAGCCGGAGCCAGTTCATTGAGCACTTGCGAGGTGCGCAGACTTCGCGTATTTCGATCTTTCATCTAATAACTACTTAAAAGTATTTTTATTTACAGTCATTTGAATCAATAACGGTTCTCTTTTGCGAATTATGCGACTTTGATTATTCGACCATCGAGGGAGCGATGGATATTGTCTCATCAATGAACGCCGTTTTCTCTTGTTTCGACACGCTAATGGATCAGTTTAACGTGTACAAAGTAAGATTGTTAATTTTATTAGAGAAGTGTCATATATCATTTCAGATAATGTTGAATTTAATGTGATATATAACTTGGCATTTATCTGAGACCTTTTATTACGTCTGAGTCATGAAGATAACGTTTCTCCGAGCTACTGTACGATGTCGTCGATCATATGTGCAATTGTACTTGCCATTTACACTCATGTCGCGATAGGTGGAAACTGTTGGTCGCGTGTATATGGCAGCTAGCGGAGCACCGGACAGAAATGAAAGCCATGCACAGAACGTCGCTGACGTTTCTTTACAACTCATCGAGCATGTTCGATCCCTCAAATTACCTTCTGGACTGGATATACGAATCCGTATAGGTAACCGTACTGCACACACAGGAATTCCCGAACGTAATATATTTCTTGTATCTCGTGGGAGGTGGTTTCGTTTTCTCGATATTCCTATTAATTTTAGATTCTCGAAGACTGACGGTCGTATCGCATAGCAACGTAACAAATGCACGACTAAACAAACTGGATTAATAATATTTGTCTTAAAATTTTAATTTTCTTAGGAATTCATTCTGGACCAGCGGTCGCCGGTGTGGTCGGTATCAAAGTACCGAGATATTGTTTCTTCGGAGATACTGTTAATACGGCCTCCAGAATGCAGACCACTAGTCTGGTAATGCAGCTATCTTTATCTTTTATATATTCTGCCAGTCAAAAGTTTCCGAACACTTTGAAAATTAATAACTTGTCTATGTTAAGTAAAATAAATGTATAACCGTAATTAAAAACACGAATTAAATTCAAATAGAATTCAAACGTATTTTAATAAAAATTAACTTAATACAGCATTATTCAGGCTGTCAAATTCAGATTTTTTTTTCGTCAAAGAAACTTTCATCTGTGAAACGTGTTTTATTAATCGTGGCATCCTGCTTTCTATAAGCTTTTTCAGTTCTTCCTTAGACAATTTCTTCTAAATTGTTTCCCATAAATATACGCCTGACATCGGTTAATATTTTCTCACCTCACGATCTATTTCATCTCATAATAATTCAATGAGATTCAGGAGATTACAGTGGCTATTGCATGATTTTAATTTCTTCAGGCGCTTCTTTATCTGCAGATAATTTTTGCCTGAATAACTTTGTATTGAGGTGGTTCAAATAAAAGGATAGAGATCTACCTTCAGGGCGGCTGCCACTAAGATACGCTACCTAGAGATCTGCGTGAGAAAAAATATCAGGGCGAGAAGACTAGATTCGAAGGATTCAAATCTGGGCCTTTCGCTTGACGAGCGGCTGCTCTATCAACTAAGTTAGGTCTACATTCCGATATTTTCTCTCGCTTGCCTACTTTATTTTACCGAATAAAGTAGGAAATATGCAGTGTAACTCCAGAGCAATGTGCGGTATCTCGTTTGATAGTTTGGTAGATCATTGTATGGATGTAGAGTGGCCATATCCCCGAAGACCCCTCTTAATTTTTAGTAAGATTTGAATTTAAATTCTAATTTTAGTTATAGTAATTTATAGTATGTTATAGAGTATTATTAGTATGTATTATAGTAAGTTATAGAGTAATTTTAATTATAGTTATTCATTTACTTTCCTTAATATAGAAAAATTATTAATTTTGAAAGTGTCCAGAAACTATTGAGCGGTAGTGTATATGTGTGACATGTTTTAAATATTATATCTAAATTCAAATATAATGTTTGATTTAAGATTGTTTCATTCGCTATAGATTGACTTTTATTTGTATCTTACGTTATTCTAAAAAATAATAACTAAAAAAGTTAAAGTCCACAATTCAATCATTTCTGATAAATTGGAACCAATTATTTAAACTAACTATTCAACTTTAATTGATAAAGAAACAGATCAAGATTTTATTATTATGTCAATTATGCATTTCATCAATTGTTTATTATAATAATTTGAATTTGTGTTTGGAAAAAAATTTATGAATATTTAAAAATCCATTTTTATCTATCTTCTTTTGAATTTTCATATTTTCCACATTATTTAACTGCATTGTATGGCGTAGCCGGGAAAGGTGCATATTTCATCTAGTACCAAAGCTCTGTTACCAAAAGGTCGTTATCATACCGAATCACGTGGAGTTGTTTGGGTAAAGGTTTGTATTATAAATTTTCATTGATTATATAATAACATTATATGTATCACATATATAAATAATTATATATATACAAATATTATTTATTATGTAAAGGGAAAAGGAGACATGGAGACGTATTGGTTGCAATCAACGGCAAACAACAAAATGAAAGATGAAACCAATCAAATGTTAAAAATTCAGTAATTAAAGGTCTTGTAATCATTAGTATATAGAATCTTAATATTAAAATAAATAAAATCTATATAGTATAATCACTATAAAAATATATGTATATTTTATGTTGTCAGAAAACCAAATTATTGAGTATCTATTCCTTAATATATTATAGACTTTGATCGTGTATACAATAAACAAAATTACTCAAGTTTTATAAAAGATTGTCATTAGAAAATTATTACATATACATTGCACACTGAATTAATTTATGTCTTATTAATGTATATTAAAAACAAAATACTCATGATACATATGTACGTATATGTGTGCGCACATGCATTTTACATCACTATTTGTTCATTGTGTGATGTAAACAATGTTATAAATAGATAGAATATATAATTAGTTTTCTCCGAAATTCCAAGTCGTCTGATGGCGAGAAACAAAGAAAGTCTTGTCACTTTCTTCTTCTATGTACACATTCTATATTGTGAATAAGTATTGACCAAAGTGAAGAGCGACGTGCCTTAAATTTTTAATCGCTGTGTGCTTAACGTTGTGTATACAATTCATATACATGATGTAAAATGTCATATGGTCGCGTATTATCATATACTCGTACGCGTGCAATGATAAAACATTATGTATACATTTACATATATAATAAAAGTAAATAAATATGTATTAAATAATTATCATGTCACAAGGCAATAAATTTTTGATTGTACGATGCCAATCAGAATTGTCAACTGTATGTTTCATAGTACTGTATGCTTCATTGATTGTTCTACAGTTGTACATTTTCTGTCATTATACGAATAAATAAGCATTAACTAAAAAATAAATACGTCAGTCTATAAAATTGCATATCAACAATAGCAACCATCCTTCGTATTGTATTCAATCCACGTAAGGTATCGATTTACTCTGCAATAAACCCCGGGATATCCAGATTGGGCGCATCCTTCGCCCCAGGACGTAACTCCTGCAAATTTGAAGTTTTTTTTAAATTTGCCTAACTTTTTTTTTGTAAAGTGTTTTCCTACATTTAACAGTTTCTTCGAGTTTCATATGTAAGTTGCCTATGTTAAATAACTAACACAATTTAAAGTTGAACTTACCAACTACCCGGTGAATGTCATTCTCTTTTACGTGTAACGGACCACCGCTGTCTCCCTACAATGTGAAACTTTACATTATCTTTCTTTCTTTAAAATTTACAATATTTTACATTTCTTAAAAATATGTGCCAAATGTTCTATTGACTGTTCTATTGAATTGAATTTTATTTGGTTTGTTCATTACTTATCACATTTTTATTAATTACTTCCATAAATTATTATTAATTACTTCCAAAAATATATTTTTTATGTTTCAAAATGTGCACTATAAAATTTATATTCTGTTGTTCAAAATAAACGTTTAAATATATAGCTACTTGACACCATTACCTTAATTTAAGTTTAATATAACTTTCTGCTTACTTGACAAGAATCTTTGCCGCCTTCTTTGAAACCCGCACATAGCATGTTATCTGTTATTCTGCGCGATGGATACTTCATAGAGCGACATTCCGCGTTTGATAGAATAGGGACCATAACTTCTTGTAAAGTGGGCGATACCGCACCACCTTCCTTCACGGCGCCCCATCCGGTTACTATACCTTCTTTGCCGGCGAAAGTTTTTCCTGAAAACAGATACTAAATTCTTAATCTGTCACACATGCGAATAAATTTAAATTATTTAAAGTCTCGTTTCTAAAAATCTAGATAATCTAAGTTTGATTCTTAATCTTTCTAATGTTTAAAAAATAAAATAATTTAAAAAAAATAAAAAATTTTGTCTATAAAATCGATACACATTTATATATATAAATACGTAAAGGTACCTTGTTCCGGGAGACAAGCAGGTCGCATCGAACCTTGGAACTTTATAGGATTCTTTAACTTTAAAAGTGCAATATCGTTGTTGTAATTGGTAGTAGAGTAACCACTGTGCTTGATCGTTTTTTCCACTTCAAAATCCTGCGTTTTGCTTTCACTAGTTGAGTTCCAATCATGTTCTAGTATTCGGACAATCAATTTATTCGCGTCGAATCTGTCAACAAGAATCTGATTGATCAATCATTTTGCTCGTACACATATTCAATGATAATAAAAAAATAAACGGATGAATCACCTGTCAATGCAATGAGCGGCTGTTAGTACATATCGTGAATTTATAACTGTACCACCACAATAAAATTGTTCTCTATACAGCAATAGAACAATCCAAGGATACTGATTGACAAGCGTTTCGACGCCTCCGACAATACGATTGTGCTTGTTTGTTAAACCACAAGCTATAAATAATAGATACACATTTTACTATTATATACAGTATTATATACAATATATTACATTGTGCATATATGTTGTATGTAATTTTTTAAAATATTAATCAATTAATCAATAATATGTAATTGAAATGAATAATATTTTCGATAATAGTACTAATGTATTAATAAAGTATATTTCAACTTCTTATTTATAAGTACATAACAATAATTTATAATAAATAAAATTGAGAAATATAATTATAATAACTTAAAAATTATTTTTAAAATATAATTTAATTAATTTAATGTAATTTAATGAATTCTTATTAATGACATTTATTAATGAATTTATGAAATTTATCGTATATTATATAATTAATCTAGAATTTTAATATGATAATAAATTAAAAAGTATATGCAAACATACTGCATTTTAAACATTTTTCTGGTTGTTGCGGTTCTATAAGCGTTGGTGGATATGATGGATATGGTGGCTGGACCACTGAACCAAAAAACCATTCCCAGAATCCTTTATCATAGTCAATTCCACTTGTGCTATTCGAGTTTTCCTCCTCCACATATATAGTTAAGTTTGACTGCAGCTGTTATTTAAACATATTTTTTTATATTAATTAATTATAATATTTGTATCATATAAAAGTTAAAAAAGGATATTTAAACTTTTCAGATTTGTTGCGCCTATTATATAATATTAATTGCATGTAAAATATATAATTTATTTTATTGTAACATATATATGAAAGTTTATTATAAAAATATTTAATACTAGGTGTAAAAAAGTTATAAAACAGATAATATTTAATAAATTAATCATTTAAGAACAATTCACTTTTTAAGTTAATAAATAAATCCGAAAAAAATTGAAAATTTAGATGTATGTTTTTATATACTTTATATTTAATATATTTCTGTAAATGTGCTTTTATTTTGCAGTAAATTAGTTTAAGAAATGCTTTATTCATGTATACTTTTTATCCACAAATGGTTTTAAATGTGTAAAAACACTACACCGTTTGCACATAGATGATACCTCATTATCAACAGCAACTGCAATCGATACTGTGATAAATGTTAACAACAATATAAACCGAAGCAGCATTATTTCTTAAACTTCAAAATCTAGTACTGTTATAACGCTGTTTCTGCTATGCACTGTGAGAAGTATCAAGCCGAGCTGATCCACACTTCCTGCTGAGGCAGCAAATACTTTCACACAAGCCGTCGATTCGGTGTCACGTCTTTATTTATACGGAATAGTGGACAAGCCGGTAGCAGAAGTGAAAATTTAGGCTAGCGGTATGTAAATTCACCACAAATAAATGTCGTATGTAAGAGATCTGCTAAAGTTTGAAGACGGCGTATCTTTTGCTCAGATAATTCCTTTTCCTCTTTCTCCCGTGATTTCTCTTTTCAGAATAAAAAAAAGGGCAAAAACGAATGTCCCAGTTAAAAGTAATTTATTAGAAATAAAAAAGAAACAAAATAAGCGATTCATAAAAAAGTTCTTTCATATTCTATTTTCTTTTTTAATACTTTTTAATACTTTTTATAAATTGTAAATAAACTTATAAATATTTTTAAATATTAATTTTCATTCTTTATAAATATTTCTTGCATTTAATTATATAATAAGTACAACATTTAATAAAAAATATTTTATAAGACACATTACAAAGATAAAATGTTATGAAATTGTTAAATGTGTTTTTGGAGATAAAATAAAATGTGGCAATTGTAAATTATATTAATTAAATGTATTCAAAAACAGCTTTTAAGTAAAGTATTATGAAAACTAGTATTCTTGAAGACGTACACATTAAATGTATATTATCATATGAATAGAGAGAGTCATACATTATACATCTCACTTTCGAAATCGGATATTTGAAAGTTTAATGAGTCCATTGTAATTTGTGCATTCTGATTCAAAGACGCTTTTACAAATCTTTAGCATTATGACATAAGCGTGTGTCACAATGCATACGGTGTCGCGGCGATACAGCCGTAATATTCCAAGTGGAAAATGACAGTCCGTCTGGCGGATTTCTTCGTCTTTACCGCTTCTTCCACGTCTGATCTGATTTATCATAACTTCGATTATTGCTGAACAAACGAGATAAGATGCGCGGCAAGGCAACAGATTGTACACCACCTGTAACCTGTGACAGTGGGTCAAGGTATATAGGTAACGAGACCCTCATGCGGGCGAGACGCATTACCTTATTGTCTCGATGTACGTCTAACTTTATCAGAAGCCTTGCTTTATTTTCATATATCTTCAGGGTCAGATTAAATCTGCGATGTAATTTCTTCACGGGCACAAATTTATTGTCACAGATAATATCAAAGGATATTTACACACGTAATTTCTAAGCAGAGTTTAAGGTCACTAAGATAAAAGAAAAATTCAAAAGAATCATCAAGATAAAATAAAGAACAGAAATTCTTCATGATTATATTAAGTTAATTAATTAATTAAATATAAAATATAATCATGAAGAATTTCTACTCTTTATTTTATCTTAATGATTCTTTGAATTTTTCTTTTCAACAATATTAATAATGTCACGCTGTATATTCAATTGCAATCTTAAAATTTCAGTTTCAAATATAAATGTAATACTTACATAAATGCACATATTTCAAAAAATATTTAAAATTATTTTACTTCCAACGTTCTTTTCCATTTCTAATTATTTTAAAAAGGATAAAGCGATGGCCAGTTGCACGAAGCGCTTTTGTATATATGAGCATAGTGTATGATAAGCAGAGCAAATACAAGATAAAAAATTAAACTCGAGGTATATTCTTACTTATCGCTTGCGTATCATGCACATCTATCAATCGACGAAAAAAGAAACTAAAAAGAAATAATTATAATCCGCGAAAGTTTAACGTGACAAGCACGATTAAAGATAAATTCAATTCTCTTGATTTTACGAGCGCGTTCAAAGAAACGGAAAACTATTTAGGCCTCGCTTCGAATTCCTCTGGAATTTTAACATCGACTCAAGATCATATGCATATAATTGGAGTGTCGTATAAATGAAAGTAAAATTATAAATTAATAGATGTTTTATCTGCCGTGATAAATGTGTGAATGTAAGTATTAAACAATGCGGAACGAATTTAGTTGCGGCATTTTCAATTGAAGATCTATTTGCGTGCACTTTTGCATCATATGTCAAGTGTTTGCCACACAAATCTCAGGCCCTTATTCCAGATGACTAAAAATTCTTGAAAAGCTGCAAACATTTTATTAGCTCACGGACTCATCGCATTTTTATGATTCTAACCGCAGTTTTAATAGACCGAGAAAATTGTATGACTTCTTCCTTTCATGCTACAGCTCAATGAAATCGATGACAAGGGCAAATAGTTATTACATTAACCTGACTGTAACCGCAATAGCATCCTATCCTAAGATGTTTAGCAAATTTTAGAAATTTCTAAGAAATTTTTAATGTAATACATTTATATTAGTTATATTTAAATTAAAATAATTATCGCATCATACTATTTAACTTTTTGTGACATAATTCATGCTACTGTATTAGTAACATATTTGTAAACTGACTTAAGATTTTTAATTATTTTCTGATTACTTCTCTTAAGCACATACATGACTGATTGCTTAGTTTATTATCGCATGCTATATCAAAGATTATCTAAGCCATACATAATAGCGATCAGTTTTCACGTCGGGCGCTCGCATGAGAAAATCACTTTCTTCGAGAAAAAAAGTGCAATCAATTTGTTTTACAAACATGTATTCGAAGAAAGTGTCTCATGGTATAATAACAATATCATAATTTCGGTACTTTGCGTACGACGTAACGAGATAACGAGCGAAATTCTTATAATTACTTTGCTCGCGTTTATTAGCGGCGATAATTCATCGCCATCGCCATCATCATCATCCTCATTGACGACGATTTTGTCATCGTCATCGTTGTTACTGACGCCCGTCGTCGCAGTTATCATACCGCGACAGTGAATCGTAACGGCCATGGGGCGCGGTGGCATTCGCGTTCATCCGCTGACGAAATTGACATTGATCCAGTCTCGGTGGATCCCTGAAATGAAGGGTCGCTGTGAGAGGAGGTGGACCGGGTTGACATTGGACGTTCGTGGTGGCCGATGGCCGATTGCGCCATAAACTGTCGCGCTTGTGCGTACGCGCGCGAATTCTCATTGTGCTTGTACCTGCGGCGGTACTTGTGCAGGTGAGAGACAACGGGCGCGTACACCGACCGACCGGGTGATTTAAAGGCTGTCACATGCAACATCTGCCAATGCAAACGCACCACTCAAGGTTGACGATCCCCACCGAGGCACGCGGCTGGGTTTTTTCATTAGTTATAATTTACTATAAAACGGCAAAACGACCGCGGTGCCTTTAGACTTTTCACGCTACGGATGTAAGCACGTGCGCGGGCCCGAATTCCGCGACAAAACAAGTTTACCGATTTTGCCACGGATTATTTATCGGAGACCTCACTCACACGGCATGGACGGTTACGCAAGCACGAGATACATTTCTGCACTATTCTTGTGCCTGAGCTGCTGTTATGCATTGCCTCGTGTGGTAAGTTAAATAATCATTGTACAGATGGGGAGCTTATGTTTATGAGAAGAAGCTAATAACAATAGGAATGTCAATATCCTGTTTTCATTCATCTAAATTTACATTTAAATAATTTGATAGAATATAATATAAAAGTCAATAATATATTAACATAATGACTAATTTTAAAAACCATTTATATATTTTTTTACATACTTTATACATTTATACATTTTTAATTACATTTTTTTTGTAATTGTACTAAGTAGCTCAACCTTTCTATATTCATAAATTTTCGAATTGGTTTAAAAATTATTTAAAAAATACTTGCTAAATTATTAATAAAGATAAGATTATTAACTTTTTCAATATTTTACTTTTACATCCTCTCTCTAAATTTAAACACAAGTGTAAAAATTATGCATTTTTTTCGAAAATTTTATGCACAAAATATTATTAAAAAATATTTTTTTATAATAATTTTTAGTAAAGAAATATATACATATATATATGTACATACACACAACACTTTTCTCATAGCCTTTCTTTATATCAATTAAATATTGATGGATCTCATTACTTAAATTTAATTTGAAAAAATACAGAATTAGTAACGTTGAAATATCTATTTATATCTATTCTTTCCTTTATAGACATTATCGAACAATAGACGAAATTTACCTACCTCAAATGCTCAAGTGCACTATAACATCACGAATGCTGAAATTGGCAATCCGACAATAGACGAAGTTTCTTATATCGATTTTGATCCTGCGCTTTCATTCTCTTCTGAAAAGCCGAATTTTTGCAATGATTGTGGTAAATAAAAGCATTTGAGCTAATGTATTTGATGTTTATTAGACTATCTAATATATATTGTATATATATTGTATATATAGATGTTTATCTGTACAATATATATTGGAGAACATAAGCAGATATAATTTTGAAGTTTTTATTCTTATATTGCAGTAATAATAGATGTAAACAATAACGCATCTTTTAATCTTAATCGATAGAAAAATATATAATAATTTATTTTTATTGAAATGTATAAATGTAATAATTACGATTTAATTTCTTCTTAGACTATAAATTAATGGAATTAATTATAAATGTAATAAATAAATATATTATATACATATATAATAGTGTTAAAAATTATCTATAGTTGTATGAAAGTAAAATTATTCTAATAAAATTTTCTTGTTTGTACAATTTTATACATGTGTTACAATTTACGCATTAAAAAAAATTTTATTTTTGTAATCTTGTTTCGCAATATAATTTCGAAAACATTAAAAGATATATTCAACCATAACTACATGAAATTAATAATTTCTTCTAGTAATTTGTAAAACTTAATTTATTGTAAATAATTAATAAGCATATATCGAATAACTTTCCTTTAATCATATTAATTATTGATTATTCAAATTATATACATGTATTAATAAATTACAGTTTGCGGGCTTGGAAGAAAGTCGAGAATTGTCGGTGGCAATGTGACTAGCGTTTATGACTATCCTTGGCTAGTTAGCATGAGTAAAAAAGGGACATTTTACTGCGCTGGAAGTGTAATATCGCCGAAGCATGTACTTACTGCGGCTCACTGTTTACAAGGGTACATGTGAAACAATTACAAATTAACAGATAATTATGAATTTATATAAATTTTAGAATTATAACATATCTTCATTATTTTCAGATTTGACATTAGAACCATCAAACTTGTCTTCATGGATACCGATCGTTCTTCAATAGGCAGCAACGCTATAGTTCGCCGTATTAAATCGGCAATCATTCATGAAGATTTCCATAGTTACACGTTTAATAATGATATCGCAATTATAGAGATTGATGAACCCGTATCTGTGAATGGCATTATAAGAACAGCATGTTTACCAGATAGTAAGTTATTTACAATACTAATGAGATACATATCTTTTTAATATCAGTAAAATATGTAGAAAATAAAAAAAAATTAATATTTAAGCTTCACTGATTCTGATACAATACATTATAATATATTATAAACGTTATAATTATTACACATATAAATATGTATGTACATGTAAGTACATGCATTACCATTTTATATGAGCGACATCTAAATTACAATATACAATATAATATTCAACAAATATCGCTATTATTATCGATATTATTAAGAACTTTTAATGAATATATTTTGAATTTATCATACGTTTTTAAATTCAAGTTACACTTAAAAATTAACGTGCTCTGTACCGGTAGAATCCGTGTTGATGCAATCGGCCATTGAATAATAGCATAATAAAATTTCAGACATGATTGATTACACTGGAGCGCTCGCTACCGTAGTTGGGTGGGGTCGAACGGGGGAGACTAAGCCAGTAAGTGATGAATTACGAAAAGTTAATTTGCCAATCTTATCACAAGAGGAATGCGATCAAGCTGGATACGCGAAAAATCGTATTACTGAAAATATGTTTTGTGCCGGCTACATACTACATCCGGAGGGAGCGGTAGGAGGACGGGACGCTTGTTTTGTAAGTATGATATATAACCAGAGTTTAAAATAAACATAAACAATTAATATTTTTGGATGAGAAATAGCAAATTTGTAAAAAATTATCCGTGCATGAGTATGTGTAAATTATTTATAATATTAGAAGAAGATTCTCTTTGTTTTTATTAATAACAATTCTAATATTCAGTATTTATATTATATATAAATTAATATGTGGCTCAATTTTATTATTATATTAATTATCAACATAGTAAGTCATAATTTAAAAAAACATTCAACCTCAGAAAATACACTTAATAAAAAATATTATCTTCTTTCATGTGTATATATATATATAAAATAATATACAAGAGTTTTTTATTTCATTTTTTATTTCATTTTTATTTTAAGGGCGATAGCGGTGGCCCTTTACATGTTAAAGGAACTTATGGACAGCTTGAAGTAGTAGGTATGTATATAATAATAATAAAAAACAAAAATTTCATTCTATTTCTAATTTATTAGTAGTAGTAGTAGTACAGCGAGTGGAACTAGTTCAGCTTCTAAGGTCACTTAGATCTAATAAGTTCCATTGTGACTCCCAGATGGATATCAAGGTTGACTAAATAGGTCGAGCCCAGCATGATTCGCTAGGCTACAAAGACTGCTCACCTTCACTTCATTCAGATCGCTTGGCTGCAGGAACATTTTGCCTTAGGATCTGTATCTTTTACTAAGGCAGGGCAGCGACACAAGACGTGTATGCTGTCCTCTTTTTCCTCTCCACATAGTCGACATTCTTTTTACTCGACCAGTCCGAGACTGCGGAGGTAAGCCTTGAGAGGTGTCCCATTAGGAGACCTATGCTGATCCTCAGTTTCGCTTTACTCATTTCCAAGAGTTCGTTGATTAACAAGGATTATTTCATGAAGAGCTTTGCCTGGCGACACCCTGGTTCCTTCATCCAGAAGGCCCGATGCTCTCACTCTAAATAGCCTCTGATGACGGCCTTTTTGCCGACGGCAAGGAGGACGCTAATGGTCCGCTCGGCCGGATCCTCGAGGGTGCCCAGCTTCTCCAATCCATCAATCACTTCGTTGCCGTAGATGCCCTGATGTCCAAGAGTTCTCACTAAGATGATCGTGTTCATTCCACCCAGCTGAACAAGTGCAGCTTCAGACCATAGACAATTTCATGCTGATCGTAGCGAGGGCTTCGATGGCTGCTCCGCTATCGGAGCAGATGTAAATCTTCCTATACTTACTACTACTATACCGTACTGATTTCCTCAGCAATCTGGAACCTCGCTCATTCAGAGATCGTTACAATTTAGCTTGTAAGACTGTGGCCAGCTCTCCCAGGCGAATGTTTTTCCTATGTTCCATTGTTGAGCGATGTATTCCCGCCTTATAGCGGTCTTCTTTTTTCGAAATATCCATTTACCAGACGTCCGTACTCAGTCGGTTCAGGAATCCTGGTTTTTTCCAGTCGTCTTTGGATAGTATGAGAATCTCAAAGATCCTACCCACCTGGTATTTTCTGGGTATCCTGAATCTTATCTTGATTGAATTTCTAACTTTAAATTGTTTTAATTTAATTTTAAGATTAAAACAACTTATTTCTGTCTATAGTAAACAGAGAAATGCATTTTTCTTATACTTATAAGAGCTAAATAAAATACAATATATATTTTTTATTAAGGCATCGTTTCATGGGGACGAGGTTGTGGAAGACCAAACTTCCCAGGGATATTTACTAAATTGACGAATTACGTTGGATGGATTAAAGAGCACTTAGATGACGAATGTATTTGCCCTCCACCGCATCGACAGTAAACTAAATTTATATATATTACCTATTGTCATTTTGTTATAAATCGTGCGGATGTAAATGATGAAAAGAATAGTAAATATTAGATTTCAATATTTATTTTATTTATAATCGTGGCGCGCAATTTAATGAGTTATTTTAATAAGTGTACAAAAACTGCCGAAATGTTACTATTAGACTATTAAGATCCAGTCCAAATCATAAATAGCCTTTTTTCTTTCTATTTAATTCAATATTTATTTGATTAAGTTTATAAAAATAGAGAATGAAATATTCTAATTTTTTAAAATTCATATTTTAGTTTAATTATAAACATTTATATGTTTATAATTAATATATTATATAATCTAATATATCTGAAAATGTCTTCATATTTACAAATTTGGTTTAAATAGTGTATAAACATATAAATATTATATATTCAGCCATTTGCAGAATCATCATCATGTCATTGTACATTTTCGCGCTATTAATTTATTATAATTATTAATATATAAATATATATAATATTACATGCTTCTAGTCCAATGTATATAATAAAATATTTATGTATTGCGATATTAATTATGCTACGAATGCGTTGTAACATAAAAAAATATGTAATAACGAAAATAATTAATTTTTATTTTCTCAATACATTGTACATAAAAATGTCAGAATTACAAATAATCTATTATAAAATTAATTTCTAGTTAAAAAAATATTTTAGATCTGCCATTCATCTCTTTTCCTTTTTTCCTACCCTATTGTTTGATAATGAATGACGATAGAGTTCGCGAGGGCCCCGAGGCCGCGAGAAGGCGTATGGAGCCTGTCTGTACTCGCTGTCAAAGGGTGAAGGAGAGCGAATCTGCAGATTAATTTGCGCCAAATCGAAGGTGACGCCGATAAAGAAGATTATCTTACCGAAATTGAAATTATGCGGAGCACTCTTACTAGCACGATTAATGTCTAAAAACTATAAAGGTTTTAGATTTATGGATACATGAAGAATACTATTGGTGCGACTTGACTATATCTTTAGCCTGGATCCAGGGAGAGCCATCCCGATGGAAAACATTTGTCGCTAACAGGGTCACGGAAATCCAGGAGTTATCTCAAAAATCACAGTGGCGACATGTTAGGTCGCAAGATAATCCCGCGGATCTCCTATCACGTGGAGCTCGGCCTGAAGTCTTGAAAGACCATATGCTTTGATAGAATGGGCCCGCATGGCTCACTAAGGAAGAAGTTGTATTTTCGATGCCACCACTAACCCCCGAGGAATTACCAGAGAAAAGACCTCAAGTTTTTACGTGTGCAACAGGACATCAAGAAGAACAGTTGTTAACTCGATCCTCAGCGCTTAAGAAATTAAAGAGTGTTGTGGCGTACTGCCTGCGATTTGCTCATAATTGTAAGAAACCAACAGAACGCAGGACAGGATTTTTATCAGTAAGCGAGCTGGAGGACGCGCTGCAGGTAATCGTGAAAATGCATCAAGGGCAGCATTTTGCGCGAGAAATGTGCGATCTTAAAAGGAAACATCCAATACACAACAGGAGCCGATTGTCTCCATTCTAAGCTAGACACGAATGGAATCATAAGAGTAGGAGGTCTAAAGAATGCTACTTTGTCTTACGCCCAGAAGTTTTCCATAGTGCTGGCCTCGAATGATCATTTAACGGAAATAATTGTTAGAAGCTCATTTAAAAAATTTACATGCCGGACTTGAAGCTTTGTTGAGTTTTCTAAGCAATATTGGATTATCTCAGGTCGATCCGCAGTCAGAAGAAGAAGGGTGCTACATCGATGTATTATATGTTATAGATTTAGTTGTAAGAGTCCATCCGAATTTATGGGAGATTTGCCCAAGATCTGCGTAACGCCACATAGAACTTTTTTAAACGTAAGTGTGGACTATGCGGGTCCGTTTAAGATTAAGGTTTCGCGAAATAAAAGTAATAAGGCCTATCTCTGCTTATTTGTATGTTTGGTCACCCGCGCGATTCATTTAGAGTTGGTCAGCGATTTAAGCACTGTAGCATTTCTTAATTCTTTAAGGCGTTTCATAGCCCGAAGAGGCAAATGTACAAATATCTATTCCGATAATGGTACGAACTTTGTGGGTGCCAACAATGAGTTACAAGCACTAGCGCGTCTGCTACAAGATCCTGACCATCAGCAACAAGTACACGAATTTTCAGTCGAGAAAACCATTCAATGGCATTTCCTGCCACCTTATTCTCCTCACATGAGAGGCTTATGGGAGGCCGGTATCAAATCGAAAAAAAAAACGCGATTGAAGAAGGTAGTAGTAAATGCCCTTCTGACGTTTGAAGAGTTTCATACTCTGATCACAGAAATTGAAGCTTGTTTCAATTCGAGACCGTTGACGCACGTGTCCAACGATCCTTCAGATTTGACCGCGTTGACCCCTGGTCATTTCTTGATCGGAACCCTTTTATCTGCTATACCTACCTGAGCCTGATTTACTAGATGTTTCTATTAATAGGCTCACACGTTATCAACTCTTAGTCAAGCTTCAGCAACAGTTTTGGTCACGCTAGAGTCAAGAATACTTGTCTCAGCTTCAGGTTAGTTATAAATGGAAAAGAGCCACGACAGACGGGAACAAGCTTCAATCAGGTTTAATTTTTGTAATTGATTAATGTCTACTATACATATAGATATATTGGAACAATAAATCTATATATGTATAGTTAAATTGATATCTTTAGTTTCGATGCCAGTAAAATATTAACGATTACGATCATGTCAACACGACTTTTTCATACAACGATATATTTATTATTATTTTTAAAGAGAATGTTTAAATTAAAAATTACCGTTATTTATTGTTGTTCATTTTTTATATATTATGAATTCAACACTCATTATCTTACAAAAACAGATAAAAGTTATTTATAGATGAAAAATATTTAATTAAGGTTAGGTAAATAAATGTACGATTTCTAAACTTTATGTTTTATATGAAAACGCTTATACGATACATTAATTCGTGAAACTTTATGCTTAAGTTAAATAGTAATTTTAAAAAATTTGTACATTCACTTCAACATTATGCTTATGTTTATAGACGATATAAAATAAAAAATAAATAATATACGACTTACCTTAAACAATTTATTTTCTATTTAATTAAATTAGAAATATTTTTATGTAAATATTTTTCTATTTTCAGAAACTTTTATAAACACGTATATTACACATTAATTTTTAAAAACTAATTTTATATAATATTTTGATAATAACTTATTTATAAAATTATGTAACTAAGAAAACTTTGTAACATCTTCTATTAGCAAGAAACGCAGAATCACTGCTATCATATCTTTCATGTGCGATTTACAATCTTGATGTCATACTCGGATAGGTTCTGACTAACAAATGATGTATCGCCACGTCACTGACTGAAATAATAATACAATTAAAGAGAACCTTTTTAAAAAAGGTAAAATGACGCCAAGTGTACTCATCCATGAAAAAAAAAACTGCTATTGTGTTTAACACTACAAAAGATGTGATATTATTAAAAAATTACCTCTTTAATACAACATAAAAATAGTGTCAAGTGTGCGCTTCGAATCGCACTTGGAGTTGCTAAACCGCTCAAACCGCGCGCGCGTATGTGTGTATGTGTGTGTGTGTGTGTTTTGGTTCATATTTCAAATCAATTATTAACCAAATTTCACTTGGATTTTCTCTCAGAAAATTATTATTTTTAGATCTCCCAATCTGGGGAATATTCGTCTGTTGTTTACCGAAGAACTTGAGATTATATTACTTTAATTGTATCACATCGCTGATGATAGCTCAAACCATCCTATTTATAATTATGTATTATATCAGTGATTAAAAATTATTATAACATTATTAACTTAAGCACTGATAATCGCTTGTACTTTCATTTTTTACTTTATTTGTTAATTCCAATATTGAAAGTCCTTAGTAATTTATCTACTTATAAAAATAGTTATCCACATGCGATCTTACTGAAGGTTATAATTTCAAATTTTATTATTTTTTGTAATGTAAGACGAGATCTATTGGTGTAAGTTGTTGTGTAGTAAGTGTAGTAAGTTTCAAGCTGTAAAAAAATTAATGTTAATTATAGGCAATTACTCTCGTCACATTTAACTATATGACTAGTCAATTCCTTATGGCTTAAAGCTTACTACACTTATTGTAGACTCGGGTTTGGAAATTTTTTTAATAAACATTTATAAAAATTTTCGTAAATTGTATATATCTTTAAATAAATTATACTATTGTTTATAATATCTACATTTAATAATTTGATACGTATGTAATTACCATTAAAAATTAAAAGGTAAGGTAACGCGATTACATCAAATAATAAATATAGAATATATAAGAATATACGTTTAATACAATACATACTGTCAGTTTATTCTTATCTTTTTTAAAATTCTTTATTTTTTCTTATCACATAAAATTATACAACTTTAGATGAGTCAGATTTGATAGGATTTGAGGGTTTTATAAACTGATTTACAGAGATTTAAAGCTTTCTAACGAGTAATTTATTATGTAGCGTGTTATCTCCAACACAACTCACCAGAGAGAGAGAAAGAGAGAGAATATAAATAGGGGCATTTCAATCTCACTACATACAATGGCGTCAGATACAAAAACAGAACTTAAAAAGATATTTCATTATATACCTAACAAGATGGCATACGATCAATTGGGACAAATCGTGTACGGATTGGATGTGCAACACGAATTAATATATCCATCATAAATCGAAAATCCTTCAAATAATCGACGGGTTCCAGATAAAAATTGTACACCAGTGATGACATTATAGCTTTTAATTCCAACATGGCAAAACGTTGCCCTATTATTCACAAATATATGATATTAATTACATAATTATTTATATGATAAAAAATTAACATCTTTTATATTACCTATACAGTTTCGTGGTCCTGCGCTAAACGGTAAATAAGAAAAAG
>VBVQ01002121.1:0-27397 GCA_011636635.1 Tetramorium simillimum | reverse complement strand
TCAGGGGGATTACTCGGGTTACGGTGGGCCGGGGCCTGCGACCCCGTGGGAGGCGAAACGCACCATTTTCTAGGGAAAGGGACAGTCTTCGTGGGAGAACGGTGAGATAGCCCCGGCGCCACGCCGCAGTCACACTGACAGGGAACGGCCGTATCGCGGATCAGTGGACGGTTCTCCAGGGCGACATTTTCCTGCGTGCACGAAAGACGAGAAAAGTTGGGTTATTTTTTTACCCGTTCCTCCCGAAAGTCACAAGTAGCCAATATGGCCGCGCGCACGCGCCCCCTTTCCCCCTCCCTCACCTGCCGCCCCACCTGCTGTACGCGCTGTCAAAACTCGCCGGTGGCGCGCGCGGTGGCGAAATCCGGCGGCGCTATCGGCGTTTGCACATATCGCGCGCAGAAAGAGAGAAAAAGAAAGTCGCCGATGAGATTCTAGATTTGTTTTCATGCTGTTTGAAATTCCATAAATATGCATTGGACATTGGAGAGAAAAAGAAAGCAAGATCCTAACTTTTATCAAAAGTTTGATTAACCTAATCGTTTTATATCCATTTCTTCCAATTTATTAACTTACTTTTATCTCGTTCTTGTTTCAAAAATTAAAAAAGGATAAAAAGTAAGTTAAACCAAGATTAATCTACGTTTGTAAAAATGGATATTGGCACCGACGAGATACTATTAAAGACAGCCGATCTTACGGAGGTTTGCGTGACCAGAAAAATTTACATTAATAGCTCACAATATAATATGAATCTTATAATTTATTACTATCTTGTTGTTTCACTAATATTATGTATGTTTAGGAACATTATATTTTCAATTTAAGTAAAAACTGCAATTTTATTATTATCATTCGAGTTTCATCATCCACTGACGAGTGATAATTGTAGGAGAAAAAAAGATAATTTTTATGAAGTGCAAGCAACATTTTTAAAATTTTATTTTAGCCAGAGAAACATGTATACCTACAGTTGATAATATCGAATTCTTCAATTATCTCCGAGCTCAGTCAGATAAAATCAGTCTCCGTTTTTATCGATCGCGCTCAATGCGACCGTCAGATGGTGCTCCGTCCCGCGACGGATTTGCGCACATGGCACCGATCCGAGATGGACCGACAGGCGGGGAAGGGAAAAGTAAGACGGGAATGGAGAGGACGAACCTAGTCTTGTCGATAATGCGGGTCGATTCGCTTCTCTGCGGCCTGATATCCGTACTCGCGGCTCAAGACTAACGATTATTCACGTATTTATGACTGCGCGTCACGCCGTCGTACGCACACCCCGTGCCGCGCTCAACTCGCCGTTCGATCGCCCAGGCGACGTCTCGCGGAAGATCGGCCTCCACGCTGGAGCGCCGCGGGCGCTCGCCGTGCACGCGTCTCACGACGCGAAACGTTATGACGACAGGCATCGCACGTTGTCGGTTTATCGCACGCACGCGTGTCACCGCGCCGTGACATGTAAGTATTCGACTTGGCCCGCTGTCCTCCGAGAGCGAGAGAAGCAAAGATCCCCCGAGACACTCTTGACGTTTGTCACCTCCGGGATTCCGCGTTCTCATCTCTCAGCGTCTGATTCTCGCCCCGATGTTATCATTGATAAATAAGATTGTAGACGTTTATCTTGGCATTAAACGGGATCTCCGTATCGGGCGAATAAGGCTCCATTTAGCCATCAAGAATGCGTTTAAAATGTTTGCTTGGTCTCGTTACATCAGAGTTGTTTTTCTTTTTAGGCATGTGACTGCAGTTTTTTGCATGTACAAAGGCGGAGGTGTCAGTGGTCACCCTTATGTCTGGTAAAGACTACTGCGAGTTCAGTGAACGGCAGTTTCAACGATGGATTACAATTACATGCCCTTTCACAGGGAGAAGGACTTTCACAATAGATGTTGCGGTGGAAAACTCTGGTGTATCAAGGCAAAGTTTTGTGAATTCTTGCTGCTCCACCTTGACCTTGATTAACCTAGTCGACAATTAATTTATCAATGCTGTTCTGTTCTCTTGATAGAACAATTTAATCTTTTATTTTTTAATACATGGAAAGAGATTAGATTAGGAGTAATGAATTATTTAGTTACAAACTCTGCTGTGAGTGATTCTGCTGGCTGAATTAATCACCGATTAAGTTAATCGACGGTTAGCAAAATCATCCTGAAAGTTATATTGTTGTTTTAATATATAACTTGTATTTATAGGATATATGTGGCATCATATGTGCAGTATTAACATGGTTACTGATAATCTATGCCGAGTTTGTAGTGATGGCAGTGATTCTCATTCCTACGATAAATACATTATATTCCAGCTTAAACATGGCCATTTTCCAATCTCTAGCATTCCTGGCCTTTGCATCGCATCTAAGAACCATGTTTACAGATCCGGTAATTGAGATTGTGCTGATAACTTGTTTATTGCCAGAGATTCAACATGTATCGTTTAAGTGCTTTTAAAAATTGATATTTTGTCTTTGTGCAGGGTGCAGTACCGAAAGGCAATGCAACGAAAGAGATGATACAACAAATGGGATTTAGAGATGGACAAGTTATTTTTAAATGTCCAAAATGTTGTTCTATTAAGCCTGACAGAGCTCATCATTGCTCTGTTTGCCAAAGGTGATTTAACAAAATCAAATGTGTAATTATAATGTAACAGGACGACAATGATTACAATGTGTCGTAATTTCAGATGTATCAGAAAAATGGATCACCATTGTCCATGGGTTAACAATTGTGTAGGGGAAAATAATCAAAAATACTTTGTACTTTTTACTGTGAGTATTTCACAAAGTACATGCATATATTATGATATCTGGCTTTTATAAAGAATGATCAGATTGATGATGCATTTCTAATATTTAATTAATCACAAATCTATCGAAATATTTTGCATAATAACATGGACACGCTTCTCTCATTTCAGTTTTATATAGCGGGCATATCACTGCAATCTCTGTTCCTGTGTATACAACAATTTACCACGTGTGTCAGGCAAGAGTGGAGAGAATGCTCCACGTTCAATCCACCGGCAACGGTGGTGTTATTGTTATTTCTAGCATTCGAGGCACTCTTATTTGCCATTTTTACTGCTGTGATGTTAGGCACGCAATTGCAAGCTATTTGGAACGATGAAACTGTACGTACATGTGAAAGAATCGTTATTTCTCGCGCGCATGTAGCAAAATTGCGACTTGTATTTATTGAAACGTGCATTACAGGGTATAGAACAACTTAAAAAGGAGGAAGCTAGATGGGTACGTAATAGTAGGTGGAAATCAATTCAAGCGGTCTTTGGAAGATTTTCGATAGCTTGGTTTTCCCCCTTTACCTCGCCTCCTAACGCAAAAACGAAATTAGATTCTTATCTATATTCCGTTTAAATTATATTTTGATACGTAACCATGACTTACACATATACATATATAAATATATAGAGGAATATTTAAAGTATATAATGATAATAATGATGTTCGATTAGTATACAGGCTTGTTCTCAGAATTGAGACGGACTACAACTCTCTCTTTTAATAACCCTTAAATGGCACATTTAAAAAAAATCACGTAACTAACACATGGAGTTCTTCGGACCCTAGCATGAGAAATATATAGATCCAATGTGTCAGTTAAGAGTTAAACGAAGAGAAATGATTTAAGAGAATTTTTGCATAATTTATAGAATTATTCTATAATATAAGAAGATTTAGTTTATAATATTGAGAATTTTACGTACAATCTTACGTAATCAAATTTTATATATCAATTTTCAAATTTTTGTTTCTGAAAAAATATGTTTTTTGTGATAGTAAAAGTATTGAAGGTTAACAATTTGCAATATTTAATATAATTAATTATCATTATAATTTACTATTTATACTATGTATTTTGTAAAGATTTTATTTATTATACCAATTTATTTCACACATACAGAGTGTTTGATAATAGGTGTCATTCGATTAAGAAAAAGAATAGTACAGGACATTCAATTTAATCTGTCCTATCTATGGGAGGATGATGATTACACCTATTATGAAACGTTTTATATATCAGAGAATTTCATGCATATATAGTGTGCATAGCTAAACCAATTCTTGTAATTATAAAAGATAAGAGGTAAGTGAGAACGAATACAGAATATGTATAATTATATATATTCTATAAAATAAATAATATATATTATAATATAAATATTACATTATATTCTATAATATAAATATAATATATATTATTTATATATATTATAATATTATATGTAATGTATAATACATTTATACACATAATAGATATATATGTACGTAAATGTATATTTACATCATTTTTTTTGTGGAATATTTGTAATTTTATACTGCTATCTAAATATTGTACGAATTTTTTGCTATGACAGCATTAGGAAAGTACTTAAAAAGTGAGTGACAATCAGGATCGAATTTACCTTTTCTGTATCTTTATATCTTCAATATGTATTAGAGTGCTGCTTACATTTTGATTTTAGATGAAACTTTAATGTACTTTAATGTATTTAATGAAATGATTTTAATGGAACTTTACTGTATTTAAAAGAAAAATATTTTCATATTTATATAGTGATTTAGTTTCTTATATTTATTTCATAAACATAAAAAAATAATCGTATTTTAATATGTTGCAAAATTTCACTTTAAATGACATGCTTTTATACGGCATAATTTATTTAATCAAAATTGCAAAATATATATTTTTTTAAAATATGTTACATTCTAAATTTGCATTGTTATACAGCACAGGTAAAATCGACTCTGGCAACTAACTAATCATGATTTTTCCAAAGAAATGTAATATCTTTCTAAAGATAAAACGTAGACTATTCTGACGAAAGAAAAATGTAATCCATATAAATTTTGCGACAATTGTACATTATAATGTACATTATGATGAATAGAAATAGTTTTTTTTTTTATATTTTTATTTTCTACTTTGAGACTGGATTATATTTTATATTGTACAAACACACAAAAATTTCAGTGTATTATTCACATATATAAGAAATAATGTAAATTTTTCGTATCATTTATTATATATCTTGTAGTTAAAAGAAAGCTAACATTATGTCGCAAAGTCTCGTTTTCCAATTACATCGAATTACAACGTATTTATAAGAAACAATAAAGATTGATCTTCAGGGATGAATTGAAAAAGAGATAGTTGTATCTTTCATCTGCATCTATTCGAGTAGATTTAAGATAAATTATATATGAATAAAATTGAAAAAAAAAGATCATGTAAAAATAATCATTTCTATCTCTATACTCTTGACGTTACTAAACGCGAGATAAAAGAATAATTCATCTAGGCGTGTATCACGGATTAAAGTGTGAATTTCATCTTTTTAAATTCGAGTTTTTCCATAATTAATACACGCGCCTCGCTTCTTACAACCACGCGGTTTCATTCGAACTCACGAGATCTCCGGCGCCGACGATGTTCCCTTGTTAGTCGTGCACTCGCAAACAAGATTTCCCTGCTTGACTTGGAAACGAGCGATCAGTCGCGCGGCGATACTACTGACCGCTATTAGGAAAAGGATCGCCAATAATTAGCATTTTAATTTGCAGCGCAGTGATTTCTCTATATCTTCAGCTTTCTATCCTCGCTCTCCACACGAAAGGTCTAAATATATTTTATATCATAAATATAAGAAATTTAATCTCCCGGCCCGACAACAATCGCGTAATGCAATGCGAAACGCATAAAGCGCGCGTCCAGAACTGCAACTTCATAAATTTCGTCCGGACAACTTTACTTTTGCAAAAGTAAAAGCTTGCATTAATTACGGCAATTCGCGCGGTATTAATCTTTTACGACTGAATGTCGCGATACTCTCGATTGAATTATTTTATTATCTCAGTTTCTAATTGCAAACATATATTGCTGCTAATAATACATCAATTATTAATATGTATATTAATTTAAATATAAAAAAGTTTATGTACATGTAACATTAATAATGCATTACATTTAATATACTCTTGTTAATGCTTTTTTCTAATAATATAATAATTACTTAACCATTTTTCATTTTTAAAATTTTCAATGAAATGGTTTAAATCGGTTTTGACTCTATTTGTTATTATTATTAAATTTTCTTTAGTGTATTAAAATATAAACATAAACGGTAAAAAAAATTATATGTAATAATAATATTAATACTGATATATTAATACTGATTTTTCAGGTATAATAATAATAATAATCATTATCATCATCAACTGTTATATCTGTTTTTGTAAGTTTCCAATGTTTAAATCGCTTTTGTATCTAATCGTTACTATCGTTACTTTTCGCTGAAGTGCTATTCTTTAAACTTCGCGCTACATTGCGCCAGAAAGCCATATCCAGCCATATCGTATCTTCTTTTAATTCGACCGATATCTATATTCGTTTCGTAGCCCTTTTTGCCTCTGCATTATATTTCAATCAAAAGCGATTTAAACGAAACTTTCTTTCCCTAACAATCATTTTTTCCCTGCTCGACAAGATCGGAACACTGTTTGATGGCAACGGTGATATCGTCTCGTGTGTTAAAGATGCAGGCGTATTCATTACTTGCCGTAAGCCGGACCGGCGGCAAAGAGGCACTGTAGAAGCAAAGTGTGCCTAAAAAGCGCGATATCGAGCAGAAAAAAAGGTGATCTATCCCGCTCGGTAGAGATCCGCGCGGATATATCCCCTTCCACGGATTCCCTCGCGGGTAAATTCCATCCACGGATCCGAATCGCGAAGTTGCTCTCCGATTGGCCGGGCGCCGATAGCGCGGCAAAAAACGAATGCGCGAGTGCGCGCGCGGCTCGGTCGGGCCCCGTTTTCCACTTTCATCTACTTCCGTTTTTGCGGAACGGGGGATACGCGATACGGCGCGCCGCGGCGACAGCGGAGGTTTCCATCTCGACGGAGCGCGGGGCACCGGCAAGGCCGAGAGCGAGGCTGCTATCGATCGAAATCCCGCTTCTGTCACGAGCGCCACTGCCACCGTCATCATTCGCTGTCGTTCGCTGGCTTTCACTTTTCCGCGGCGATACCACGGTGAGTAATTCGAAGCTCTTCGAAGCGCGTGCGATTTCCCAGGAATTCGGTTTTGTTCGACCCGCACTTTCGGAACTTGGGAATCCCGAGTTTGTAGATTTGCAATTTCACGCGCAGTGCATCTTGATATACACGCATGTACATTGAAAGAAAAATATATCCAGTAAACACAAAGTAACAGTAATGTAACGTCAATGTTAAAATTTCCTACTCAACAATATAACTGTTATATACAAGACATTACATTGTAGTTATATGTTGTTGAGTGGGAAATTATAACATTGACGTTACGTTACTATTACTTTGAGTTTACTTGGTAGTTATTTTTGGACCCAACTATAATTTTATAATATTTCTAACAATAAATATGATTAACTTAATTATATGCATCATTATGTTAACCAAAATTATCATTAGAAATACTATAAAATTGTGGTTGGATTCAAAAGTAATTATATTTTTCTTTTAGTGTATATGTAATATATGTTACGATTTTTATGCTCGTTACATGTACACGGACATATACATATACAACATCTTTTTAACTACTTTTCTTTCCTGTCAAAATTGTACAATATTTTTAGTAATAATATAAAATTATAAATTCACGAAAGAAAGATATAGATAAGTAAATAACTACATATAGATAACACTAAACAAATATCTATGTGTGTCCAATACATATGTGTGAATGTCCAGTCTACATTGTTTATCACCGACTAAGCGTTTCTCTACACTTTCCATTAAATTTTCAATATATTATGCGGGTAATTATTCATATTTTAACACATTGAACTATTTCCAGCATAGATCGTACTTGCTGGTTTTTTTTACAACTTTGCTACAATTTTATATTAAGCACAATAGAATGTATCTAATAATCTTATAAATTGTTTAAAAAATTTTTAATCTTAAGGTGACGATATTAGACTAATCGTCCACGCTTTTATGAATCACCACAAATCGTGTGACAAATTATAGGCAATTTCAAACTTTCTCCGCCAATTAATTTAACGATTAATTCAGTCCGGCGGATTTGCTTAATGTTAGATTATTAAAACAATCAGTATTTGATATGTTTTGATATAGACACATCTTATACAGAACTTTGGAATTGGAGTGGTTGGTGGAAAATAAACGAGTACATATAATTATTATTTTTTATCTTGACAGATCTGTAGCCAAGACCGATTGACCCGCGTGTATCATCCTCGAGACGTTTTACTCGCGTAGTGGCTGGACGAGCCGTGCACCTCGTTTCGTCACGCCTTGCTTAAACACTTTCGCTTTCGCGCTCCGCGGATCATCTCGTGATTCCTAATTGGACACTGTGTAATCGCCGTTTTACGGCTATTTACTTACCGATGTCTTATCTCGCTAAGCGAATATTTTTGATGTTATCAGCGCGGTATATATAAATATTAAATTTTGCCCGACGTGAAAACGATCGCGAGATTTGGTGGCTCGCTCTTCGTGGAATAACAGCTTTTCATCTCGTATACGAAGGAAAGCGATGCGATTTTTCTCTCTCGTGATCCGTTTCGATATCATTAATGCAATTAAAATATATAATTAGTCGTACAATTAAGATATGTAAATAAAACGCATAATTAAGAGTTCTGTGTAGAAATATGGGTTTCACGTAGAGCATTTTATTTCAATTGAAAAGTACATCATGGTTGAGGTATCGCTCTTACAGTTAATTCGGACGTAATTCGCCGTAAAGAGAGCTCAAGTTTAAGACAATTGTTTTAATATATTCACGGATGTTCCTTGGTTCTTACATTTTTGTATTGCTTTCGCGTGTTTCGAACGATTACCGAGAACACCAGGCAGTTGGCCGCGCAAGGAAAGGCATTTCATTTCGTTAACGGCCTGTTTCGCAATAGGTGAACGGTCAAGGTACGTGCACATACGTAACAGAGAATGGAGAGCGACCGTAAAAATATGATTTTAGAGCGGGCGTATTGTAGAGATCCGCGTTTAAAATAATGCACATGATCGCGATATCGTTAATATAACCGGAAATGATCCTTTTAAATGATTTTCTTTTTAACTGGATGGAGTCCCTAATCAACTTGGAGTCGCTCTTTCCTCGGCAAAAACGTCGAAGAAAGATCGTCGTTTATTGTACCTCGTTAATCTCTTTTGCGTCATATATCTTTATAATCAAGTTTCAGAGTTCAATTAAAAAAAATTTAATTTGTAATTAATCAAAGAATGTAGCGTTGTTAGTGCGTCTGACTTTTTCAAGTTTAGTTCACGGAAAGCCTTTCTCAAATCGAATTATAGAATATTATTAATATTTTCGATGAAGAAAAGATTGACTTCAAAAGTAGATAAAGAATCTATTATGAAAAGAGAATAATTAGTAGTTTTGGAATACTCGGTTAAAGTTTGGAATACTTTGGTTTATCCAAACTTTACCCAAGAATTATATTTCATATAATTCTATTTCATATATTTACATTTAAATGTCCATAAATAAATTGTGAAAGCCAAACAAGATTGATTTTTTTGCAAATGAATTTTTCTACCGTTATCTCCGATTTCTTTTTCTATCTTTTATTCTTTCAATTCCTATTCTTCTTTTTTAGATTTAGAAGATTTAATTTCTCTCTCTTTGTATCTTTGCTTTTATTAGATTTATTACTTATTATTTTAATCGATTATTTTAAATTTTGCTTTTACAAAACCTATTATTATATATTATTATATACACGCTTATTTTTATTACACAAAATATATTATTGCTATATTACACACAGGATGCATTTTCTCAGGATGCAGTCTAGATATATCTCATGCGAATCGAGGTAATGCTCACGTTCCGGGCGCAGCATTAAATTATATCATTCCACGTATTCGTGGCCATTCACGCCAAGTGCTAGTGCACGTATGGATAAACAAACATGATTTTTTTTATAGCTATAAATGAAATGCAATTATAAACACATTTGCCACGTGGCATAGCGTGCGATTAATTCGATGAAAGGTCGGATTTATCGCTTTCTCTGTCGAATAGTCGTAAGAGTTATCACGACAGTAACTCATCGTTACTTAAACATTATTTGTTATTTTAGTATCTTGATCGTACGAGAGAGAGAGAGAGAGAGAGATGATCGGGAAAATGGAGCGGAAAATGTTAATGATATGGAAAGATCGAAACATTTCATTGGTACGTATAATTGTTTATTATTAACCGAAAATTATTACCTTGCATCACGGCGATTATGTTCATCGCAGCGATCATAAAAAGATTCATTGTGCGTGTAAATCGTTAAACTGTCATAAAAGAAGTGTGTGAATCGTTATACTATCAATTATGTTGTTAGACTACATCACTACTTTAGGAAGCCTTAAAGTTCTAATTAATTGCTGCTGTCATTAAAATAATTTTATTCGCTGTTCAATTCGTGATATTAAGTCTTTAACTTTTCAGTCAGTTTTCAACTTTGAAGATTTAGCATTTATAATTTTATAGATTGCATTTTTATACCTGTCTCCTAATTTATTTTTATAAAGGATTGTCTTTCATTTTCATGTTGCTATTCCTCAGTAATACAGCATTATTGCAGGTTTTTTGCTTTTTCGTCACGTTAATTATCGTCACGTCGGCATACGATCCAGACGACAAATCCCTGAAGGACATTCTCTTACCGGAGGGTCAGTTCGAGGCGTTTTACTTGAAAGGTACGCAGGAAGAGGAGCAAAATGCCGTGAGACCACCCCATCTTCACGGGTCCTTTCATCAGTACCGAAATCCTGCATTGGTTGACGCGCCCAACAGCGCGGCATACGGATTTCGTTTCGACGGGAAACGTCGCTTCAACTTTAGTTGAATTGTGAATAATACAAACAAAAAAAAAGAAATAAAAGAGCACTAAACATGACAGGTACATTACCGACGCTTTCATCAAGAATTGCGGTTATCATTGAAATGCGAAGATCAGAAGTACGCAGATGCCTGGCAGTTAGCGGTTAGAACGATTTGCATCATTTTGTTTAGTCAAGCGTATAAATTGAAAGTATTTATGCATAAGAAAATTTTACATGTATGTTTTTCTGCTGATAAAAACCGTGAATGGTTAGGATGTGGTTTACAATTATTGTAATAATTTAACAACAATTATTTATAGAGTTAACGTCTTTCTAAACAGAATTTTTTATTTATGGAACAATAAAATGTACGTCTCGCATTATATGTGTTTTTTAATTATTATATAGTTCTATATCCCTTATTAATTTTGCTAGAAAACTGAGTGTAAACTGTCATGATCAAGCAACGCTAATAAAATACGTTCGAATCAGTCACGATGATTAATGGATGACGCGTTCACTTAATTCAATTACAAGCTCTACCTCATAATGGCAAAGATAAATAAATATTAAATTAATCAAGTTACGTATGATCCCATCATAAATCATTTTGGATCAGATATAATTACAAACTGAGGAATTTCTTTGATTCTAAATTGATTCTAGATATAATTCCAAATAATTTAACACTCAAAAATAGGTAATTAGATACGTAATGTCCTGAATTTATTAAAATTATTTCATCTTTAATTTTTTATTCTTTCCAGTATTGTATAAGAGAGTGATGATGTTTGAATAATCAGTGATTGAAAATAAAAAGTTCCTCAAAAACCTCAAAAAAATCAGTAAGGATATATAAGTACATATTTATCATATTTAATGTCAAGTGGATTTTATTTCAATAAAGTTTAAAATTTCAAAAGTCCTGAAGACACGTTGTATATTGAAAATTGGAAAGTTGGAATAAAGTGATGAAAGTAATGACGTCGATCGACTTTGCTGGAAAAAAGAGATTGATTTCAAATTGACTAAATTTCACAATTGGAAAGGTACCCTGATTTGAAGACGTTATATATATATATCTATAAAGCATATATAATATATACATAAAATAACATACATAGAAAATCGAGAAAGTATGTACTAAATCCAGAGGTACCGATCTTATCAGAAGGAAGCATTATAAAAATTTATGTAAGACATAGTTACTTGATTATACGAGTATATATGAGTGAACAAGATCGTTCATACGCGCTGGTTTTGATACCCAACTGGTTTATCGTGGCCGAAGGAACTGATTTGCTACTAGATTAGATGTTATTAACCGTCTCGGGTGGAATGTCGGCTCTTCTTGCATTAATCCGTGAAGTTTTCCGATCTCCCCTGTAATCTACACCGTCACCACGCCTTTTCCGTTCGCGACTATTCTCGCGCGATCGGTGTAATTATTCGAAAGATCGCGGCTCTATATGTGGAATTATATCAGAATTACTTCTACCTATGTGCCAATTAATTAAACGGATTTCTACCCAATTGAACATCAATGGCGTAGTATTACTATCGACACCGGGGATAAGAATCCGATGCGACTCTGGCGATTCAACAAACAACTTTCCATATTTAGATGATGTGTTAGAAACCTAGCGCATCACGATGGAGATGGTAAGCTAACAAACTCACGCAATTAAAATGGCGTGTAAATGATTTTACTTTCATTAAGCCAATGGCCTTTGTTATGACGGCTCTCGCGTTAATTTGGAAAATCGGAGGAGTTTAGTGGCGAAGATCTTCATTGCACATTTGCACGATATGTTTCCATATGCAATCGTTAGGACAGCGATGCTAAAACGCCGCACAAAATCTGTTTTTGCGTTACGTGTATCTGCGAGATTTCATCTCTGCAATTATTGAAGAAATAAACAAGTCTCTCTTCTGCAAAGAATTTATTGATAAATTTCGTGGATTATTAAATTTTGAAAGTTTGAAACAAGCAATGTAGTATGTAACGTAATTTACTCGACAATTTATTTATATATTATACAAAATATTTCAGATTTTAATAGCCAAATTGCGCCAGTATGCTTTATGAGTTTTATGAAAATAAGAAAAAAATATATAAATTATAAAATATATTGTATAAATATAGATTCATAGAAAAGGAACTTTATTAAAAAGTTTCAATAAAAAAAATGTGCTACACTGAAAAAAAATCTGGTTAAAAACGGATGAATCAGAAAAATCTTGTAGAATTGATCAAATATTCTGGTTATTATAATAGGAATTCTGGTTATTATAAGTTATAAAGTATTGAGTTCTATTATAACAATCAGAATTTCTATTATAATAATCAGAATATTTGATTAATTCTACAAGATTTTCTGATTCGTCCGTTTTTAACCAGAATTTTTTTCAGTGTATGAATGAAAGAAGTCTGTTTCTATTATTAATAGAGTACATTATTATTAATGTTTCATTTCACATACAAGATCTTGCCCGCTTTGTCGGCGATCGACGCACATAATTATTTCGCTTTCTATCTAAACAACATTAATAAAGTCTTAAGATAGATATGTAAAAGCTACGAAATAAATTAATTTCGAAAGACTTATTTCTTTTTGGACATTTTGTCATATCTGTAGAATCCAGTTTGGACGAGAAGCTGTGAGGACGAAAGGTAAGCTGCAGGCAAGAAACCTCACCTTCAGTATCACAATAAACACGTTTGTCTAGTCGTGGCGATCCGATTGCAATTTAGAAACTATGTGATATATATCTCTCGTAACAATAAGGAAATATAGAAAACGAATTGCTCCCGTTACTCGCCCGGCTCTCATGAGCGCCATAATGGTGCGTGTGCGGTGTGTTCGGGATTATACATCCAAGATGCGTTATCAAGCCTGCTTCGGCACGGACCCCGCTCTAATAGCTACGGGAGAAGCTTTAAAAGAGGTGGCTAACACTGCGGCCCAACAGTCGTCTTCGCAGTAGATCGGTGAGGTGAGCGAGATTTCGTGCGAGCAACGATATGAGGATCACGTGTCTCATTACGGTGAGTGAAGACAATTCATTGAAGAATGATTGTCTTTGCAGTGAGAAAAGTGAACGACATAATTACAATCGACGTGACTAATTGCGCGAATTTGTTGAGATTATTGTCGAAACAAGACGGATTTTCCGGTATTGCCCGATTTTGATAATAATGTTTCGTTCGACAATAGTGAACATAAGGATACGTGAATTAGGGCGATTAAAAATTGTAGCTATTTATCAGAATATTTTTTTGTAATAATTCTTCTTAATTCGATGAAATGATTGGTGATATATTTGTACCAACGAAATTATATCTTATTTATGAAATTAATGATTTTTCAATCGCAAAATAATAGCGAAATGCTAATATTAATTAAAATCTTTATATAAAAAAAAATTTTTGTAAACGAATTATTTCTTTCATATTTATTATTTATTTAATTGAGCTATTGTTGAAAATCGTTGACTGTTTTCTCGTATACAAAGTTGTACTCTGCAAATTAAATTGAAATATGTTTTTATTGTATTTTATCCTGTTAATTCTTACCGTTATTTTAAATAGCAGTCAAGTGCACGCATACTCAATTAACTTTCAATTTTTTCCTTACTCAAAACGAGGCCTTGTTCGAAAAGAATTTATTCTGCCACTTCAACTTATTTTGAACCCTTTTTTTAATCGTACTATGTATTTCGGCCCATCTTATATATACATACATATAATATAATACAAATTAGAAATATATTTTACATATATGTCTCATATACAGGTCTGTGCTTATCTATCATCAACAGTATCCACTGACGAAATCCAATATTCAAATAGGTAAGTAGACTTTCGATAGATACATCCTCTCTTTTGTTATCTATAATAAAAGTTAAATTTTTCTTCAACAAAAGTTTGCTTTATTTTTCTTTTCTTATAATTCTAGATTCATAAATATTAAATTTAATAATAAGGGTTTGATTTTTTTAGATAAAATATAAATATATTTTAATTTTTATGCAATTTTACTTGTAATCACGTTTAATTTTTACGTTCTATTATACACAAATAACACATAAATATAATATATTATTTTTCAGGCCAAGGAGAGTAAGAGCGCAAGAAGAATCGGTCCTCCACGATGCTACGACGACGAAAGAGTTAAATCCCAACAGTGGGACTCGTCCCGATGTATACCCATTGCGAAATTCTCGATCACATAGACAAATCGAAACTTACCAGAAGCCCTTTCAAAAGAAGACTCCTGAGTCTCAACCTAGTCCTCAACAACACCCCCGCGATCGTTCGAAACGTCCGATAAAACGTTTGAAGGTTCGCTCAATCGACGGGTCTACTTACGAGGTGGAGGACAATGAAGTCCACGAGATTCACGAGATTCACGAATCGATCCCTGAAGTGCACGACGAAGGACCGATTTACATCAAGCCCGTAGTTCGCGTCACCACGAAGAGCAATAATATCTTCGATTCCATCCTGGACATTCTGAGTCAATTGCTGAACCCTCCGAAAAAGGAGCTGGGCCCGATAGTCGGGCCCATCAAGATGCCGGGGACCACACGCAAAGTTTATCTGCGTCTGTTGGAACCGGTCGACTCGAGTCACATTAACGTGCGCTTCGTAACGCAAATACCGGTCCCCGTGGTCGACGAGGAGTCCATCTTATCGCGAGAACACCACTCTGTCTTACCGTTTCTACCTTACAGCGATCCTGGCACACTTTTGCATACACATCATTTCGCGTCGGGTGACGCGACGTTCAGTTCCTCCAATCGTCATCATTCGATTCAGTTGCCTCGAAACGCCAGCCACGTTTCCGGCAAAGGTCGAAAGTTGCAACCTAAACCTAAACCTACGACTAAAGTGAAGCGTCCTCCACCGGAGGATCTCCAGGAGACCGACGAGGAGAACGTAAAGCCTGTTAAAGAAACTGTAAGCGAGGGAGGAAGCAATAAGAATAACTTGTACTATCAATACCAAACGGAAGATGAAGCCGTAAAAGAAGTGTCGGAGGTAATTAAGGGCGCAACGAACAGCGGACAAGGTTTGAAGAATTCCTTGGAACATCAGCTAACCACACATCGTTTACCCAATCGGCAGATCGCCCCGTTGTACCCGCTCTCGGTCATGGAACACACTGATTCTGGCTCTTCTTACCAGAATACGTACGCGGTGCCCAGCGACAGCCTCGCCGCTCCCACTCCGAGCACGTATGGCAACTACGAGCAGTACGCCAACGTTAACGCGGCCGCGGGGCCTCCGGAGGCTCCGGGCTACTACGATCAGTCGTCTTACACCATTCCGAACACTTACGCGACCACCTATCAGAAGCAAAACGAGTTTAGCAACGCCCCGAGCTCTTACCCGATCTCTTATCAGAATCATAACGAGTTCACCAACGCCCCGAGCTCCACTTCTTACGTCAAGCAGAACGATCTTTACAGCTCTCCCACCAGCCACACGAGTTCTTACGAGAAGCCGGCCAGCGTCCCACCAACGCCGAGCGCTTACGCGATCGCTTACGAGGCGCCAAACGGCGTCCAGACCGGTTCAAGTTCTCAGAATGCACTCCGCGTTATAGATCCGCCACATTATTTCCTTAACCCTCCGAAAGTCTCGGAAGACCACGCCAATAAAGTATACGAACACCCTGCGATTCAACCGCAGCCCTACAGCTTGCCCAATGCCAACGAGATAAGCTCGTTGCGCAACGCAGCGCAGAACGCAGGTAAGATCCCGATCGACCAGGTGACATGGGGTAAAGTGAAACGGGAGAAGGGCGAGCCGAATTTCCAGAAGAACGAGTTGAATTTCCAGAAGAGCGCGGAGATCACCCCCGACGACAATCGCGAGAAATGGCAACCGCTTATGTTCATGCCCGAGGACACGGACTGGCACAAGGCGTTCGCCAACTTGGCGAAGGTCGCGAACGGTAACCAGGAAGTCGCGAACGGTAACTATGAAGTCGCGAACGGTAACCATGCGATCGTGTACGGTAATCACTATCACGAGGCTGTCGCGAGGCACCCGCCGGTTAATCGCCCGAGGCAGGTTTCACCCGAGGGCACGATTTCGCCCGAGGGCACGATCGAGATCGGGAGGGTGGTGGAACAACAACGTCAAAGAGGTAAACGGCGCAACCATTCCGCCGCGTCTACTCGAAATTCAAAATGCTCGACTTCGAACAGGGGCGAAAACTGCGAACAGACGGAACCCACGATCGTTTCGACGCCTCTTCCGGAAGGCACGGTGAAGATCGTGGAGGCGGCACAGTTGACCGCCGATACTGAAGCGATTGTGACTCCAAAATCGGTGGCGAGCACTACGGTCCAAATGTCGAGACCGAATGCCACGAAGAGCAGCTGGATAGAAGAGCCGCAGGCATTAGTGATGACGACCGAGAGTCTCGTGACGAATAGCACGACAGAGAAATCGCCGTTATTGATTAAAGTAATGAAGAATACGACGGAGAAATCAATGACGGAGAATAAAACAACACCGAGCAGATCAATGAAGAGTAATGCAACAGAGAAATCGGACGGGATAGCGAGCGGCACGACAGAAAGATTGCCGATAAGCAGCACGTTGAAAGCATTGATTCCACGAAATAATACCATGAAAAGACCGTTGCCGAAGCGGCCTATGATAATGAAAAAGCCGACATTCGTATTGAAGACTGCAGAGTCGAGTAGCACCACGAGGAGGACGGTGACGAGTAGCACGCGGAAAATGACGGTGGCGAGTAGCACGCGGAAACCGACGACGAGTAGCACGACCGAGAAAACGAAGACGAGGCGAATGAAATTCCAGGGCGCGAAAACGAAATCGAGCACCACTTGATAATTTGTTTATTAATAGCACGATTCTTTTTAGGCACAATCAACAGCGCATTCGAACACTGAAAAAAATTCTGGTTATAAACGGACGAGTCAGAAAATCTTGCAAGATTGATCGAATAGTCTGGTTATTATAGATAGAACTCAATACTTTATAAATTATAAAATATTGAGTTTTATTTATAATAACCAGACTGTTTGATCAGTCCTACAGGATTTTCTGACTCCGTTTATAACCAGAATTTTTTTCAGTGAATGTTTATGCATTTGCGCGTTAGTCATGGCGACTAGTATTACAATATCCGAAATAATTTATGATCCTCGATCCTTTTACGCAAAAATCGAAAAAGTCGATCGCACGTGTATTTGCAAGTATTACCATATGTATATGTGTTTATATCCTGCATATCGCAGATGCGATAACTAAAGATAGTCTATGCATCAAAAGATAGAGAGCTACGTACTTGCTATCTTATTTCTGCTTCAAAATTAGTTGTCAAGTTCTATTTATGGAATCTAAAGAGAATATTTTTCAGGGTAACTAAGGATAATTACTTTTGAGGGAATCGGGTTTGGGCACTGATCATTTGCGAATGTTCATTTTGAATGTAAAGGAACAAAAAATAGTTACATTAAATTTACACTTGGCAAGAAATCCCGTTATCGCGTTATTGTTGAAAACTATATTATTTATCGTGTTTTTATTTACACAGAATGCAGATTTGTCCCAAAATGATTGTTATCTTCTGAATTCTTTCTGAATAAATTCTTTGATCAAATCAGGAATGGTCTTTTCTTATGTGAATTAATTTAATGTTTTGTCAGTTATAATTAGAATTTCATAGACTTTACTTGAAGTTAAAGGGATGAATAAAAGATTTTGTTATCTATTCGGATCTCTTCTGCTCAATGTTCTTGAAGAAGAAGATTTGAACCGAAATAGAAATAAGAATTAAAATAGTAATCGAATTTTTAGACGAAGGGCATAGCCATAGTTCTGAGTCATCACATATACATATTAAATTAAATTTAACAACAATGTTAACAAGCATTATCCTTCAAAGCTTTGTCAATTTGTTTATATATATATATATTCTGTATATTTGTTGTTGTATTATTTTTAAGTTGTACATAAATAAATAGAATCCTGTATGATTTATTTCTATCTAATTCGGTGATTATTGAAATATTCATGAAATAAATAAATAAGAAATGATAAATAGTATTTTACTTTCGGTTTGCCCTAATTTCTAACTGTTTTCATGGAGGTAAGTTACATATTTTATGATGAATGGGAAAGTGATATGGACAATGTGGGTGTTATTATTGTTAAACTACAATTAGGAATCCACTTAAGATAATGTGTAGTACTAGAAAGTTCTGATGTACGTTTTAGATACATTTATAATACATACAATATAACATTAAATGTTTCTATTAACACCTTCATAAAGAAAGTAAAATTAGCAATTTAAAAAATAACAGTAAGAAGATTATCACAAAAATCTATAAGTACCGTTTAAAAATCTAAAGAAAGAATCGATTTTTATATATTTTATTTACATTCGGGAATCATTTTATAGACCACTATGGTCTTTAGCTTTTTTCGCATAAAACTTTCTTTTGAACTTGCTTTACCAAATGATACGAGCAACATAGGTTTAATACATTTGCAGTTATTAAAACTGTGACTAATATAACAAATTAAACAGAAAAAAATTTCTCAGTTCAACAAATTAAAACTGGATAATGTGCATAAGAAAGATAGCTGAAAGAAGAAAACGGGATGTAACTCTTATAATTTCTACGATAATTATAATTCTTCATTAACTGCTCATCAATAGCGAGACATGTTCGGCAAAAGAAAAAGAAGCGAATTACGAATGGGAAAAACATGATAAACGCACTTTCCAAGTAACAGTCACGGCCCTTGCATCGATCGTCGAACGGTTTTCCATCCGCTAGAGATTAACGTGGCCGTGAAATCAACGTGGTCGGCGATTATGATCAGGATCGCCGAGGCGGTCACGCCGCGGCGATTTTTTCCTCCCTTTCTTCTTTTTCTTCGACCGCTGGAAAACGCGAGCATACTGCTGATCGCAGAAACACGTATTAATAATATATACACGTGTGTAGGCGGAATTTTTTGTTGTACTCTAGAGCGCCGATTTCACTTTTAAGTGACTCTGATTTAAGTGGCACGTGATTAGACAGGTCGATTTGCTTGCATCTTTAAGATGTCACAGTTTAAAGAGGAGAGTACGTTTCCTTAATATACATCCATTACCATGTTGCTTAAGCAAAATTTCTGATTTTTTCATTTGCATAATATTTTTATTTCCCTTTATCTTCGCTCTTCTATATTATATCCTACTGTGACATGCTTTAAAACTCTCGTTCCTGATTAATTGCAATTATCTTCATATCCGTACATCTTAAAATCCTTTATTTTCATTATCTTTCCCTTTTCTCTTTTTATCTTTTCCATTATTTCTGAACCTTTCTCTTCTTTATCTATACATTCATCTATATCAATTCTAGTCACTTCACATTCTTTTAACGTATGTAATATATTCTCCACTTCGCGCTCTTACATTCTACATCATTTATCTTTCTCTTCGCATCTACATAATAATCAGAATCCACTTTCACAATCAATCGGGAAATGCTTGTCTCATTGATAAGGACGTATAATATATTAATAAAATTACATTTTTTTCAAGTACAAGTTATGTCGACATTACAGTTTTCAAATAAATATGTTGAAACAGTGTTGTAATTTATGTATTTAGTTGATGTAAAGATATAAATGGAGATTGTAATTATTACATTACAATTTATATATTATAATATTATATTATAATTTATTTTATATTATTATATTATATTATATTATAAATATTATAAAGATTTGTAATAAAAATTTGACGCTTTTCACTTAATTTCGTCTTTTCACATAAAAATGTGTGGAAATTATTTGGACGAATCCGATGTAAAAGGATTGTTTCGTGATATTTCAGAGCGATAAATGCAAGTGATAGTGATGAATGCATGTTGGGCGGAGTTTCATGGAATATTTTGTGCACAGAGATTCACCTCGCTAGTTACTGCTTGCACTATATAAACGTTCGCTTATAGCCACGTGAGGCTCAGACGGTATCTCTCGATTGACCAAAGTGTTTCAAGAAAAGTTTTATAAAGCTCTAGAAACGGATTGTGAGTTTTCCACAATGAGGAACAAATTCTTGGTAAGTTACATTATATTACAACACTATATTTAAATTTTAGATTAAATTTTGTGTTTAATTAAAGTGTAATTTAATTCGTTTTTTTTTACTTTAATGTTGTATCTTTAATATTCGATTTCAAATTAATCTAAATTCAACAATGTTTGATATCAATTAATTTTAATTTAATGTTCGATTTTATAATTAATTTTTAAAAATATTCTTATTATTTAATTCAGAAAAGTTTGTATAATAGCGAGATAACTATTATATATAATAATTATTATATTATATATTAATAACATTTAAATTTTTGTTTGTTACAGTATATTGTCTTGTTCTTATTAGTCTTTGCACTGGTGCATCAACCGATCGAATCGTAAGTATTTACAGTCAAGCATATATAGAAATATAATTATATAATAAAAAAATATAATTATAAAAAACACGTGATATACACGTATATAAAACTGTTATATATTTTTTGCTTTTTCTTTTAGGAAGAAAGTGGTAATACACATCCCTTATCAAGTGAAGAATGTAAAACATACGCACACGATCTATAAGATAATTTCACATCATCGTCACGGAAAACACAAAAGTGATGAAGATTACTACGATGATTATTAAAAATGTGTATTATTATAAGTTATAACATTGTAGTAGTAATTCATGCATCAGCATAGCAAATCCAAAGAACAGTAGATTAGTAGATTTTGATACGTTAAGTATAATGCATCTGGCAGCTTTCTGTCATTTTATAAAACTACATAGTTGTACGTGATGTTATTATGTTTATTTTTATAAATAAATAACATGTGAATTCAAGATGGCATGTATTATTTTCCCAACAAATACAAAATTATTCTTAATGTTCAAATTATTTGTTTTGCTTGATATTTCACGCATTTTTTTGAGAGTCTGGAAAATAAGAAACAATTAACTAAAAGAACTACATAATTTAAAAAAAATAAATTTAATTTCTAGCTTTCAAATTCTCATTTATTATTTCTAAATTACTAAAGTAATGATAGAGTATTTTTTATAGAGTATTTTTGTTTTACATATCTCTGATATTCCTATAATTTAAATATAAAATTAAATTTTATTTTATTACATTATTTATCCTATATGTCTTTATATCTTACTTTGAATTATCGCAATAATTTTTTATACGATTTATTTCCGTTATTTTATAAAATAAAATATAAATATATAGTTGTATATTTTTAAATAATAAAAGTATATTTTTAATAAAAATCAAAGTACATTATTCTAATTTTCAATTATTATACAATAACAAATTGAAGCTTTTTTGTTTATAAAAAACCTCAATGCGTGAAAGGTATTAAAGGTATAAAAAAATGATACGGTTGTCTCTTTTCAAGAGCGTGAAAAATCAGGCAAAACAAATTATTGTGCCATGACACTGAACTTGGCCAGATCATCTTTATGGTTTATTGACCCCATAATTTCTAAAGCCACATCAGTTACGGTTCGACAGATGAAGCATATCATCGTAAAGATACAGCGAAAGTGATCATTAGCCGTGAACTGTATCACGGTATTGTCGCTTCGCAAGATTCGCTTCAATGAAAAGAAAATGGCATATAAATGGCGATTCACCGTTGTGTGATATCAAACGACAACTGGCTGCCAACAATCGCGTTTACGATCTCTGTTACGACGATTCGACAATAAATCATGGTAATAATATTATATTATAGAGTATCAAAGTGATTATTAGGTAGCGATATTAGGAAACAATTTATATTAAAACTTTATATATAATTATATATAAAAATGTTAAAATAAAGTAAACTTGAAACATGTAAACGTTAAATGTAACATATTTGCGTTACGAATATTTAAGTAAAAAAATGCAAGTGAGAAATTTCGAAATATATCGAACTCCGCACGGTTGCTCTCGAGTAATTAGTGAATCGAGTATTACACCGTCGAGAGCTATGTGTGCGTGCATCGTTCTTGCAAATACGATTTAAATCAGCGAGAGATCGCAGATATTGGTATAATGGAATCATGATCAACATAAATATTGCCGATTAATTCAGAAAGCACGTATGAGTGATTTAAGTGTAACGACCGCAACTCTGTATTTCAGAGGATCGTTATCAGCCTGCTTTTCATTCTGTCGAACGGGGTGTTGAATAGCGGAAACGCCAAGGAGCAGTGAGTATGCAACGGTACTGTGTTATTAGATAATTTCATCTATTTCGCACGGAATTGCTTCGAGAGATGCGTGGCACTAAACGTGACCACAGAGATTTACGCTTTCTTGCAGAGAAAATCATAGCCCGTATTTACTCTCGTTCTCACTTGTTGGCAAATTAAAGGATGTATACCTACTCTTGCTCACATTACAAAGGCCTATTAATTGCTCTCTTATACCTATTAACGCGTTCTAAATTTTTAGTATACCTCTAACTAAGTCTCTAAGTAAAAAAGCAAATATTTAACTGACAAGTAATCCTACCTTTGTGTGACTCGTCGATTTTAATGAAACTCAGTATATTTGTATATTACCCAAAAATAATTACCCAGAAAGAAATTTTTTTATATTGGCAATGGTGCAACTTTAAGGATGAAAACTTCCCCTGATATTCATAAGAATATTTAATTGATTCATTGGATTTAAGCTCACGGTATTGAAACTATTTCTGAGTTTTGAAAATAATAAATGAGTTTTCGTCGCTGAAAGCTAATTTAATGTAAAAATTATGGAATTCAAAATAGCGGATCCAATACGGCACCACCATATTGTGTAAATTATAACAATCTTATCTCGTTCTTCACCGAACCCAGAAATAACCGTCGAGGAGATGGCGAGAGTCTATTCTAATTTCGTTTTTGTTTTATTATTTTTTTACTTTTTTATTTATATTTATATTTTGTATTAATTCTTTATTTCTTTGCTTATGAATATAAGGGATAGTTTTTACTCTTAAAGTTGCCGATATAAAAAAATATGTGTCTATTGTTGTTGGCTACAAATCTACAAATATACTGAGTTTCATTAAAATCGACGAGTCGCACAAAGGTAGGGTTACTTGTGAATATAATAGCAACATATTTGCAGCTTTTTCACTGAATTTTAAACTCAATTCATCTATTTGCCATGTATTTGATGTTCTTGACAGCGTGCACTTCAAGATTCACGTGCCCGAAATAATAAAGCATCATATTCATACGAAATTGGTGTTTATACATATTCACAAGCCGGATATTTCGACGAAAAAGTCTAAGCCCAAGGAAGAGCCAAAGAAGAAGAAGACGCATCACAAGGAATGGCATCATGAAGATTGGAGTTCCTGGAGCAATTATGGCTATCATAACGATGACGACGATAAATCGGGCAATCTGCACACGCATCAAAAGGACCACAAGGACGACGACGTCCACAAAGAGGTGGCCCACAACAATCCCTACCCTCAGGATCACAGAGATTCTTACATGCCCGTGTTGCAACACGACAATAAACCCGATTACTTGAAGGGGCAACACGGTGACATGATGGGATACTCTTATCCGCCGCAGTACGCGGTGACGGAAGATGTCAAGGAAGTAGATAACAACGATGTCGGACCTTATATGCATACGTATGAGGAAGGTTATCATAAGGGAGGCGAGTCCGCCGTCGGACACACTTATTCGGGCGACGTCACGAAATTTTACGATAACAAACACGAAGAGGGCGATCACTCCGTTGAAGATTATAAAAATGAGTTAAATGAAGGGGAATCGAGGGAGAAAACTCATGCAGGTCGTTATTTCATCGATGATTCGGAATATCAGCACAATAACAAGGCGGAGAACCGAGTGGCGCCTAAAATTTTTGTGCAGTTGAAAAATAATGGAAGAACGCGAACATAAAGATAAATCGTGCCAATGATAAAACGTTAATGTTAACTCTGGGTTCATCAGCAAGAGATATTGCAAATTGAAAAATAATAGCAAATTTAGATATTTAAAAAATTAATTTCATTACCGAAAAAAAATTTAAAGTTTTTTAAATTGCCATATGGCGAATATCCGATCAAAATAAACAATAGAGAAATTTAAAAGTTGAGATGAATACTAATTTAATAAATATTACGTGTCTAATAATTTAGAAATTTACGAGATGTTTGTAGACGCGATAAAGAGATAACAATTTGTGTTATGAAGATAATAATATTGCAGCTCTGAACACTGTCAATATACACGATAATTATCGTCAAGAGGTACAACATGCACTTTGCTTTAAGCATCTCAAGAAATTGCTAATAGGAATTGACGCAGCTATAAAACCGTCGTTTGCAAAAACATAATTCATTTGCAGTATCTGTATATTACATTATACCATACTACTATATTATAGTAATGATCACTTGGTTTATTATCGCCTGCAGCGTCTTCGCGTTCCACCTCCTTGCCTTTCATGCAAGAAAGACTTCCGAATCGCGATCGTGGACGAGATTAAACAACTTGATGGAAATTGTAACAATTTTTCTTTTATATCGTCTTACTTTAAATATATGTGTTATTTTTATATGTTTGCGATTTATTGTTAATACCTCTGATATATTTTTAGGCCATATAAATTTTTTTATTTTATATTATAGATAATTATATAAATTCTCGAATTTTTTAAAATTCTTTTTAGGATACTAAGATGATCGTATTTATATTAGGCATCCAAAATATATATAATAATTAATAAAAATAATAAATATAAATAATAATAATAATAAACTTAAATGCAATATGCCTAGCAATATGCAACCCGTCGTACTTCGAAGCATACACCGACGAATGAAATATAATTGAATGGGAGGCTAAATTTCAATGTTACTTAAATCATTCTAGTTCAACATTATTTAATTACTACTTTATTTCCTGTGCTAGTTAATAATTCCAAATAAATAAAGACTTAGAAATAAAGCAGAAATGAATTAAATAACGTAAGAATCTGACACAGATTCTCTCACTTTTTTATTGTATTCGATAACCTTATCTTTTATAAGACTTTTGTTTTTAATTGGAATTTCGTTTTTACTGGATATTATTGCGGTGAAACGCATTTTAGTTAAACTTGACATAGTATTTTTTTGGTCACAAACTAAATGTTACTTTTTATTTCTAATTTTAACTACAATGTTATCCAATAAAAATAAATCTTGTGATGTTTCCTTATTCTTACTGGATCGACAATTCTTTTTCGACATACATTTATCATCAATTTCGATGTCGAAATGATAGCACAAATTCAAAAGGATTAATATAAATTAATCAATATCATGCAATTTGTATTATTTTCTTTAAAAATTTTCTCGAAAATTTTATTCTAATTAGCGTACTTTGCGATTACTTACGATTATTTTATAATATATGATAATTTTATGATAATTATTTTAGAAAAAATATCGTAAATATCGTAACATAGAGGAAAGTCATCAATATTGGCACAGACTCCATAAAGAGTCCCCCTATTTCTCGGAAATTAAACATTATACTGTGTGAATACCGATAAAAACATAGTTAGATAATTAAAAAAATAGAAACTTCCTAGTTCATACATTTGTAGTTTTTTTTCTACATGAAATCTGATAAAAACGAATTCTTCAAAAGCGTAAATAAAATTTGCACGATTTTTCTTACAAATTAGATAGTTTAAATAGGGGATGTATTATTGATAATATTATATCATTTTATATATTTGTAACTTCCTAAAACTGTTTTATTTATATATTTATCTGTCGTATTTGCCTTGTAGTGCAGTTTTAACCCTTAAACGCAGCTAGGAGTGTACGACACCCCAGCGAAAGTTTGAGCTTGATTAAGAATAAGTCATCAAATAAAAATCGAACTTGTGATGTCATTTGTGAGTAGTACTCTGTCCTCTCTTTACGACGGTACAGCAGTCATAGCTCCTGCGCTATCAGTCGTTTCACAATCGTCGACCGAATCGGACGTTCTCAAAATTAGGAGTGTGCCTACCTCAGGCTGTGACAGTGTCATTTTATCGAAAAAAAATAAGAATTTTTGTGTGTTTGTTTTTTTTTACTTCTTCAAGTGCAAAACAATGTAAGTATTAGTGTAAAGATGAAAAAAAAATTTTATGCAGCATAATACGTTTGTTTTTGTGCGTTTTATTAGATGTCTTACCATTTGCGGAATCGCAATATTGGTATATATATCTATACATACATATTGTATATTACTTTTATACCATTTTAAAGCGTTTACTTGTAATAAAATAAAATAATTAAATATTAATAAATAGAGATTCTTTTCTTTACTCAATGATTTTTTCCTCTCAAATAAACAACTTCGTTTCCCAAAATAAATACCTTTTTTAAAACGCGCACTATCATAATAATTTTTTTGTTAAAATAAACCATCTGTTGAGTATATCCATACAAGAAT
>VBVQ01002120.1:0-27403 GCA_011636635.1 Tetramorium simillimum | reverse complement strand
GTCAGTGGAAATTTACGTTTTTTTTCGAAAAAATTGTTTAAAACAAGTTTGGAATTGATTTTTCGAAAAAAATAACGTCGGATTCTGAAAGAGCACGAAATTTTACGTAAGAAAAACGTTGGGTTAAATTTTTTGAAGAACTGGAACATGATAAATTCTTTGAGCGAAAAAGTCTCCAAAAAATCGTCCGTTTGGACGTTAACGGGTTAAAAATCTTAAATTATTTATCGTAAAAGAGCCAATAGAAGAATCTTTATTCTATAAAGTAATAAACAGCTTTCTAAAAATTTCCTGGATAAAAAATATTTCATAGATTTACACTTGTGAAAACAGAACAAATTTCAATGTTTACTTTTAAGAATAGGTAGAAAAGTTTCCTTTGTGCTAGATAAGTAATATTTGTGTTTTTCAGCTTCTAAAAATCGTACAAGGTAAAGAAAAGTTATTTTCTGTTTTTATTTCGACTTTATCATTTTCTGCAATGGCAAAATGTAAATGCGATTTTCATGCTTGATTGCTTACGAAAGACAAAATTGAAATAATTAATGCAATTGGAGTTTGACGCACAAAAAAATAAATAAAAAACGTGATTGCAATCAAATATATGATGGCGTATTTGCGCATAATCAGTTTTTTATTTTAATATTCCGCGCTTTGTACTCGTCGCAGGCTGAATGTCGCAGGTGTCTCATGACGACGTGGCCATTCGTACGCATAGATTACCGTCACTCGCCGTTTCGGCGACTTACCGACTCGCTGACAGTACCAGTTTTGCAGTCAGCAAACATGCAACGCCCTGCTCTGATCGAGCAGGTGATCACCGGCCGTCGAAGAAGTCGACTAAATATCGTTTCCAGCGGTTTCCGCGCGACGAATGACACGTGGACAGTGCAGTCTGTTTCCTTCTGCGACACGTCGTAGAATGCATTCACCATAAATTAACTTTTTTAGCTCTACGCCATTTTAGCTCGACTCGCCGCACAAGAAGCGTCGAAGCTTCTATCTTCGGTATTCGACGATTGTAACGTAATATCGTGTATCTTTGCATATAATCGTCAAATTTAAATTAAATATCGACGAAAAGAAATTCATTTCGACATCAATTAAGACATTTGATTCATTATCTTGTAGCGGTTGCACCGCTGCATATCCGCGAAGAATTCGAAGTTCAGGTAGCGAGCGTTAGAAAATTCCCGGCGTTTTCGGGGAATCGTTGCCGACCTTCGCGGAGACCGTTAACAAAAGCGATACACAAAATAACAAGGAGAGTTTAAGTTTATCGAGAGCAGACGATTTGAAGGCCGCGATGTTCGCCGAAAAACATGACCTGAGGCGAGCGGAGACGGCGAGTCCGAGGGACACTCGTTTCTCGACCTCCGAACCGATCAGTCAAAAAGAAGCAAGAGACTCGATATCCCGCGAATAGTTATCCGCCGCGCCAGATATAAATTGCTATTAGATTCTCGCCCGGTATTCGGGGACTTATAGCGCTCGACGTCCGCGAAATATATCTACTTCGTCACACGACAAGACGTCTTAGATTTTCGTGCGTTTTCCGACTCGACAAAGAACTTGTGACGAAATAAACTTTTGTAAGACGATAAAGATACATTTATTAATTTCCTCCTCATACTACCACACTATACGGAAATAGGCTTCTTAAAATCTTTTAAAAATTTACTTCAATTAAAATTAAGGACAATATATACTGCCTCTTTAAATTCAAATTGGTAAATTTTTCTCCGATAACGAAAGCAACTAAAAGCGATCGGTGATTCTAAGATATTCTCAGGATCGTAGTCCAAGATCGAAAGATCCCAAGAGAAGAGAAAGAGTGGTCCGCGGCGAGCGCGCGAAGTCGAACGCGGGCGTGATTTACGCCGACGTAAAAACGACCGGCGGAACGTATTCGAAATAACCGCGGAATGTCCATATATTCCGGCGGAACGTTAAACGTTTACGCGGCAGACGTTTAACGCGCATTGACCACATGGTTCGCCTTTACGTTGTCAACAGTGGCTCCGGCGTGGTTCGCGCTGCCAGTCATTATCGCTTCTCTCCTCCCGTCCGAGGAAACACGCGCGATATTTTCACAACACTGTTTCCGACCGTTCGCGCTATCGTAGAAGCGACTAAAAATCATGTCCGTGTAGTCTCTGCGTACCATTTAATTATCATATATTCATACTTAATTCTAACTTAAGAGAAATTTTTTAATTTGAGGCCAACGTTGTTTAGATTTTTAAATTATATGATCTTATTTTGTGATTCCTCATACCGCGATATTTTTAATTTAACATTCCATTCATTTCTCTTCCGATTTTTATCCATTTCAACATAGAGAATGATTATTGTCACGTTAGTACGCGGTAAACGTTTCCGCTTACGTCCGTCAACAAAACGAGAAAAACCAACAAAGATTGATTGCAAGTAGAAAAGGTGGAGAGGGTACGATCGGGAGCAGATTAGTGGTTTATCGAAGGGCAATCTACCGATGAGGAGTGGGCGGGGAGGAAGGATATAGGAGACGAAGAGCTTGATGGACCAGATCGAAGAACGCGAGTTGCATTTCAATGTGACCAGCGCGTACGTAAAAGCGTTTGGTGGATTCCGCTAGGGTAAAAACCCTCAATGGCGACCGTCGGCGAGAAGGGCCTCAAAGGCGGACGGTGTTTTCGCGATAGCGAGTGAGCCCCATGGAATGCTGGGATCATCACGTCGACTTTTCGGCTTCGAGCACGATCAAAAGTCTGGGATCCGTGGATCTAGGACGCCTATATTTTATTCATAATATTTAAGGAAATATCAAATTCTCTGTGATTATGTACGCGATGTTTTACTGTGATAAAAAAATCTGAAATAGATAAACTGTTATCTTCTGGTCAGATCAGATTCTTATCAATACATGAAATGATCCATGATTAAAATTAATATGAGGAAAGCATTGCTTCGAATAAGCAATAGATAAAAAAATTAGCTCAAGATTTTATTAAATAAATGTCTTGATTAAATTTTATTTAATTAAATATGTTTAGCTAAGAAAAATGTTGATTAAACTATCTTATTTTTATTTAATTTTATTTTAGACTTTAAGAATTTCAATTTAATAAATTTTTAAAATTAGTCTGAAAATTATCTTCATATCTAGTATAGCTTCATTATTATCTCAGAATGTGTCTCGTGAGTTAAGAACGGGTAAATAAATATGAAAGTTCAGGTGCGAAACACGTGACTCGAGAACAAGCCTCAGAATTCAGTGTCCGAAAAGCGTATAGATAAGGCACTTAGATGACACGCGCTACGAAAATACACGACGAAGAACCGGCGAAGGGGCGACAAGACAGAATTAGACGCGGAGAAAGAGGCGCGACGTCCGACCGTTTGTTTTACGGCTTCGCCCGTTTCCACGACATCGAGCGCAATTTTTCTTGCCGCGTCCTCCTCTTCTTCGTCGTCCTCGTTTTCCTTCTCTCTTTCTGGTGCCTCGCCCGAGCTCCTTTATCCCGGAGAGGGCTCGCGACCTGCCGACCCCGCGCTGGCGAGAGATTAATGCCCGCCTCGACGCGATTACTCGCGATATCGCGATAATATTCTTGAATATTCAGAGATTTAGCCACAAAATAAAGAAATCTATAAATGTAAAAAACATGTAGTATCGTAATTATATTAAATCATAATAATTTACTTTTTTTTTTCAATTTTCATTTTTAAATAAAACACATTTCTTAGGAATATGCAAAATTTGGGCACACTTTAAGAAGATTTACATTTTTTTATTCTTTTACATAATTTTCTATATAAAGATAAAAATAAATAATAGAGAGAGAAAGATTTTATCTTCTATATGAGATAGAGATCACTTTATTGCGTCAAAATCTGTTTCCACAATGTATTGATATTCTAAAAGAAAGCATGTAATTGTTGATGTCGAGTAAGAACGTCGACGCTCTATTATATTTAAACATCTTTAGAAGGGCTGACGAAGGTACTCCCGATGTTTCATTTACGACGCGAACGGACGGCGCGTCCGCAAATTCGTCAACAGGCATCCCGTTTAAAAATAAGACGTAACGACACACCATCCCCGCCGAGACGCACTGGCTTATTGGCGTTTCTGCTCATTAGGATAACTCGGGGGGCTCCAACGCGATAACTCATTTAGCTCTGAGAAAAAGTAAATAGAGCGAGAAACGGAGAAGCGCGTACGCCGGGAATTCTGCGAGCGACCGAGATTATCGAGGAAACGTTTATTTTTGCTCGTTAATTTCACGTCTCGCTTCCGTCGCTCTCGTTTGTCTCCCGCCCTTTTCATAATCTACGCGGCCCTTTTGGTTCCGAATTGAGCTCAAGCGAGATACTTCTCATACCTCAGGATAATCTTTTCCGTTATTACGATAATAATGTTAGAAATTAGCATGACGAAAGAAATAATTTAGGATCTGTTTAAGTTTACATAATTCTATTATTCGTATGAGTTTTTCCTTATAATATTATTTTAACAAGAAATGTTTGCGATGAGTAATATTGAAAAAGTTAATATAAATTCTGTGTAGAAGTTTGATTTTAAATTAATAGATTATATTAAAACAAATAAAATAAAACATATGTATGTCAAACAAACGAAATAGTAGGAAAAGATTCCCTTTTATAACATTTCTCGTATTAATTATATCAATCGAAAGATTAAACATCGAAGATAAAGATTCGAAAATTCCATTAAATACAAATTTAAAATTCATAATAACTTCATCGAACAACTAAATTTATTAATAGATATAACACTTCTAAAACAAAGCAGAATTTATGTAATATAGAGCTAATACAAAGATTGTCAGTATCAAACTTTATAATTAAATAAAATGTTTAAAATATATTAAAAAATGTGTTAGCGAATTCTCTTTTCGAGGTGGAACCGTTAGGACTCTGTTTATTATCGCGCTTCATTATTTGTCCGATTGTTTGTCGTGATCACGGTGTTATTCGGTATTTGCACGTTCTTAAATCGTGCTTCTTTGCGATTGACCCGTCCGGCGGGACATCACATTTTCGCCGGAATATATAAACGGCGATCGCTACGGCCGGCGCGCTCTTCTTCCTGAACGAAATAAAGTATCTATCCATTCTATCAGTGTTATTCTGTCAGTCGTGCCTTGCTCTTCCTTACCGCCCACAAATGTTCCACGTAGGAAAAATCGCGAGACTAGGTCTGGCCGAACCACGAACTTTGTCTTTAGGAATCATTCGCGTAGACCATGGAGCCACGCGTCAACCTATGCATGAACTGTCAAAACTACCACAATATACATATTTCCGCGATAATAGCTACTCTCAGCACGAAGTGAGCCAAGATATATACATAATATACCTTTTTAGAAAAGTTTCCGTATTTTTAAATATTCTTTAATAGTATTCAAAAATTCGATTACTACTGACAATCGATTACATTTAGAATTAAAATTTACTTACCACAAATCGATATGACAGAATGCCAACAGTGTAAAATTATTTAAATTCTTTCATATAGAATTCTTTTAAGCTTTTTGTTACAATAAAAAATTTAATTCGATCAAATAAATTATTAAAAATAGATTATTTTTAGAATTGCTAACATCTTATCAATGAAGTTCATTATAAGCGCTTATCATCATCTATGAGAAATCCGTCAATAATATAGAGATCTGTAAACGACGTTATTAAATTATATTCTTTGAAACTTCAAGAAATATTAAATTTTTTTTCTCTAAAATTAGTAATTAATTTTTATTATTTACACAAATTTATAATAGGCGTCAAATAAAATTAAAATTTTTCTATTTCTTGTTTCTATTTCTTTGTTAGTCTATGGAATCAATAATCTTGAAAAAAATGTTCTTGAGAGAACTATTGATAAGATTGGAAAAAATCAATACCACTGGATTATTATAAATAGTTGTTTTTCAATTTTAAGGATTAAAAACTTATAATTAATGTATAAAATAGATTTTACAAAGTTAGAAGTAGAATTACAAAATTATTAATTAATAAAATAATCTATTTCTCACATATCTTATCCTATATTTATTTTGACAAGGCCATCCTCGAGCAAACCGTCGGTAGAACAGAAAAATCAATATTACGCAACGTTGCCATGTCGAACGCGTTAAGGGTTGAGTGTCGAAGTCTTCACGAGAAAGTGGTTTTCGTCGGGTGAGAAAAAGGCAAAGGAAAAATTCAAGAAAGTCTGATCACACGTGGGTCATGACTACGTCGTACATCGCGAGTACGTAACTCAAGTGTCCTTAGTTTTTACAGTTCGTTCCTTGTGTTCAGGGTTGCACGAGATGATGAGTGTCGTCCAAGAGACGAGTGTTGTTAATGTCATGCATACTTCTCAGGGGACGTGAGTCTTTCCTGAGACGTTATTTAGAATTTACAACGAATACGGCAAATAAGTTGGTTAATATTTAAATAACTGCAGTTAAACGGTGAAGCATACATAAACTCCATTTTTGTGGTTTTATTATTATGCACAAATTTAAGAGTAGAAATTATATTACATAATATTAAAGCAAAATTTATAAGGATTTGGACAAAGATCGAAAAGCTTAAAATTCAAAATGGTCGAGAAAATTGAACAACTGATAAATAAATGTAATAAATTTTGAAAATAAAAGATATATTAAAGTTTAAGTTAAAATAAAGATTTAAAAATATCAAAGATACAAATAAAAGAATTTGAAATACAATGATCTTTTTTAGAAGCTTAAAGATTTTAAAAAATTTTTGGAATAAAGGGAGAATTTAAAGACTCGCAGGTCTATCTAAAAGAACTAATGGATGAAACTTTCTTATTTTGAGAAGTAAAATATTTCAAAGTTTAACATGAAAGAATTTAGTGTAGTTATATAAAGACTGACTTGTATGATGTTTAGTAAGGTTTTCGATTGAATCATTCCCTGATTTCCAGGATATCAGCATGAGTCTCTGCCCACGGAGACGCTTTCGCATCACTCCTATGCGAGCTCTGGCGGCATTCTTCTTGATGGTCGTGCTGTTTTGGTATAGCCTCAGTCGGCAAGAGATTCCGCAGCAACCGTGTAGCGTGCCCGAAGAATTTACCGAGAAGTTACACGATCTCGCTTACAGGTCAATATTCAATGATATTTAAATAAATTTACGTAAATTAAAAACAATTTAATCTACAAGCTATTAGAAGTCCGATCGTTTATGTTCATCTTCTCAATCATAAGCCTAAGATTTTAAGTCAGGAAAATACATGTAATTAATAATATGTTGCTCTCTCAATTAGTTTTAAATCAAAATAATTAAATTTACATTAGAAGGTATCTTTTTTTAAGGTATAAAATATAATTATTAAATTTAATTTTATTAATTATTAAGATTAAAATATTTGCTATCAAAATAAACGTACATAATTCCCGTAATTTCACCAGGGCTCACTTGGTCCTCACTAAGTTGGGCATCGTTCACTTTCTCTGTCTCGGCGGCCTTTGGGGTCAAGTTCGAATAGGCCGTGCACTTCCTTGGGCTCGTAAAGTGGAGCTATGTTTGGTCGACACGCTCCGCGACGATGTCTTAATCACGAAAGCCTTCCGAGAAGTCGGCTTGAGTGCAACCTATCTTCACGCGGCGGGGATTTACAGGATACAGGAGCACGAGGTCGGCGAGGACGCACCCAAGGTGGAAGTGGTCGTTTTCGAAGAAGACGCAGTGGTAAGAAGTTTCGCAAACAAAATTTTATGTATTTTATTTAAAATTTATATTAACGAGAATTTTTTAATTGTCTCTGCGAAATTGAAGTAACTGACAATTCATGAAGAATACAGAACTTTCATGTCAACATCGTAAAATCAGAAGAGACACCGCTTGTTTTGTTAATATTTGAAATGCTTGAAATGCTTGAAACGCTTCGCATTTATGTCGGTTTTATTGTCCCTGTAATTACTAGTTATAACTTCAACTCTTCCTTGCTTTTACGACATGAGCAATATCTGTATTCAGTAAGGTTGCGTTTTATGCATCTAGCACGCTAATGCAAATTCAACGCTTTGTGTTCTGTTGCCTTCACTCTTTTATGGAACATTGAACGAAACTGGAATAAACTGGATTTTTATGCGTTTTATAACGCATCCTGCATGTAGGACGAGCGGAAATGACTCTTTTGGCAGCGCCGATTTGTCTATAAACGTCTGCGATGTAGACGTTTTATTGCCTCACATTTGTTGGCATTACAATCTGAATTGTCGAATTTATCGGCAGAACCATTAATTGTACGTTATGTATTCATCAAATCCATCTTAGATTTCTCGGATGTATGAAACGTACGTGTCTGATCTCGCTAAGAGCCATATCATCTCTAAAAAATTATTGGGTTAAGATGGAAAGTTAAAGATAATTCGTAAAAGAAGAAGAAACGTTGTTGACATCACGGGAAGGTTCAATCATGATTGACACTTGCAGACGCAGATGGTGAGGAGAGTCGGGTGGACCAGAAGAGTCCTGCCTCCGGATTGCGAATTCTCGCCGAGTCTGCAGTGCTTTCCACCGCAATTAGTGATACCTCCCCTACCGGCGAAGCAATTCGGCGGACGACTGATGCCGGTGCCACGAGAAGGCATAGAGTTACAGAAATATCATTATCCCAACGATTGGTGGCTGGAGATCAAGCCCACTGACTGTACTGAGCCCCAAGAGACAAACGTGTAGTGTACAATCATGGTGCAATTAATTCTAGCGCGATATTAGAACACTGTATAATTCGCTAGATTGGAACATTGTCTAATCATTATTCAATTAGACTGGATGTAATCCATTTATGGTTTAGTTGATTCATAGTGTCTGATAAGTAGCTTAAATTGGACGGTAATGAAGAAAGGTACTGAGGTATTTTATTATAACCAAGATACTTTCTAGAAGTAGACACGACAAATAGAAAATGTGCATGTGATAACGACGGTAGATTTTCAGTTACCGTGCAATTATTTATTTATAGATCTAATTTAATCTTCTAAAAGGTTCGATCGGCGTACACAAAGTGACAACGCAATTACCGCTTATAGAAAGTATCCAAGTGCTGTCATAAAACGTACGGTAGTCAGTATTATTGGTAGTGATCGATTGTTAATAATCGTAGCGATTGTATTATTAGGTGGTTACAGATAGATTAAAATTATGAGTCATCTTTTCTAACCATTTCTTATTCCTCAGATTTTCTTATTATTTTTGTATCTCATATTTTTTTAATTGTTTCCCTAATTTGTAATTAAAATTATTAATTAAATTTATGAACTTGAAATTTTTTAATATTTACTATACACAATTATTGAAATTATATTAAGCAATTTTTTATGCATTTTTACACATTTTGGAAATCTTTCTTAATTATTTAAGCTGCGAATTTTTGAACACGGTAACATTTACACTACCATAAGTGCTAAGAAGATTAAAAGTACATGTGCAAATACATGTTTAATGTTCATATATTCTTCGAAGCGCGCAAAGTACTCTATATCTAATTGTGAAGTTATAGAGAAAATATACAAAAAGAGGCAAACTACGTGTATTTAAAAGGCATTGCTAGCTTTAACTTACTTAATTGTACACTTATTTACACGTTTATACACAATGCGCTTTTTATACGATATAACATGTCTTCTTGAAACGATGTATGTACTTTATTTAAGCGATTAATTATGAATAACTGTTACTTCAATAGGCAATCTTGTTACAATTTATAATAAACTGTAATGATTCCGTAATTATTCTTCAATGTAAAATGGTGAAAAACAATAATACGCAATAAAATGTCTTCATTGTACTTCTACTGCTCACGCGCGAACTTGCGTTAATACAAATGTAAATTATAAATGTAATTGTAACAGTACACTTCGTAATGTTATAGTTACAACCCGAAATCTTTCAGGAGTTGAATAAAAATCTGTAAAATAAATTAAAATGTCTTTTAATTGACTTACAAAATAATTATCACGAAATAATTTATCACGATCAAAGCACCTTCCTCTATAATTACATAGAGAAAGTTCTCAAGAGCAGGATCTCAACATTCTTGACTAGATTGATGAAATAGACAACACAACCGCAACATCATTCAAAGCAATGAGCACTTCCACAGCCTAAAGAAATCTTCGAAAGTAAACGCGTGCACGCATTACCACGCGTTCCTTGTTGAAAGTATCTCGAAAGTACCTTTATGGATGCCTCCGCTCACTTTTCACTACGCTGGATCTACGGCTCATCAGCTATAGTAATTTTTTAGCACGAACATCTCTTCTGCGCTGCCGTGTTTTTAAGATTCACCGTTTATTTTACTAAAATTAATACTATTTATAAATAAATCATTTTAACATTAATTTATATTGACGAAAGAACAAATTTTCGAAATCTTTTTATAAAATTAATTTTTGTATTATGCATATGTATACAAATAAGTTTAATGTATATCAAGAAATTTAATATGACATTCGCAATTATTATTAGAAAAGTTGCTGTTATCTAATATTGTTACATAATTCGATCATTTGGTGTATGAATATGCGTGTTTACAAGACTATAAAAAATGCATTAACGTTTCACAAATTTAGGTCACAGAGAAAGTATCTATTTTGTACAACGTGAATCATGCATAAAATTTGCATGTGATTCTTTACCTGAATACAATCTTTTATTCTTGAATTATGGAATATCGACAATATCATTAATCTTTCTATTGTGTTGTTAAATGTATGCAACCTTTTTGTCAACTTAAATAACTTCTTATTCCGTATGGCTGTTTACTTGTGAAATTAATAAGCCCATTTTGCATGTATATTTTCCTTAGAGAAACTTACTTTATTGACGAACGAAATTGTAATAATTTCAGTCGTAGCGTTGCGATGACGTTTATGAGCCATTATATGTACACATGTTGCTTTAGGCGGCTCAAGAGAAATGGAAGGGAAGATTATAAAAGAAAGTTTCCTGCTCGAAGACTTCAAGTTCATAGTTTCATTTCGGTCTATGAAGGTTTCGTCTGGCTACGCGAGCTCCTCTTCATCAGATAACTTATTTAGCGATATAATGTGTCCTGTTTCAGAGTGATATACAATCTAGAATCAAAGAATTTTAATATTTAACAATATTACGTTTTATACTCTTTAAATGTGTGATATGGAATTGTTGATTGCAACGTTGAGATAATTGAAGTAAAAGTTAAAGTAATTATTTTAAATAAAGTGATAAATTAACAATAAAAAGTGGTAATTGACAAATGTTTTCTTATTAACACATGGAAAAGAATAATCAAATTAAAATGAGAAAAGTGCATTTAGAACAATGCCATTCTAATTACATACGTATTTAATCCATAATTTAATTAAAGTAAATTGAATGCATTGGAAATATAGTTATACTAATTTAAAAAATTATATTCTACGATATATACGGAAATGCAGGTGAGTTGATTAATATTAAAAGCATGAACGTTTTCTATTGTAAAAATTGATGTTAATTTAATCGTGATGTGTTGATAATAATTTTTAGTTATCAACGTTTATTGTGCTTTTCGGATTAATGCTGGAATTAGTGGAATTTAATGAAACTTACAAAATCAAATCATATTACAATCCTCATCCATGGCGACGTCTACGGTGGCATCCACTTCCGAAACACCGGAAACATTATCATCCCAAAAAAAGACCAATACACAAATATCGTCATTACGAACCAGAACCAGAGTACGACAGGTAAAATTGGAATCCGTTAAAAATTTTATCTTTGTTAAATATCTTGAAAATTTGTTTTTTTCGTTATTCTATATTTCAATCTTTTATACTATATTGCTCATATATATTTAATATATATATAAATAAATTTTTTAATAATTTATATGTGCAGATATGCACCATATCATGAGGATACGTCTGATCCGAAACCTTACATTATAGTTATACAACTTCCTAATAAAAACGAAAAAAATAAATATCATTACTATCAACGAAAGGATGATATAGATATAAACGATGATATAGATCCTCCTCAAAATAATGATTATATTGACGATTCCGATGAACTGAAAGTATACCAGCTAAATAAGAAATCCGAATGATAGTTAACAATCATTTGTCAGTTCATGCATTATAAGATATACCTACATATAATGAATTGACAGTTTAATAAATCCTAATATTATCTATATAAAGAATTCATAATGTTCAATTTCGATATTTCTGTTCTGCTTTAGTATTTATTATATTTGGTTGTTATGTGTTTGACATATTTTATGCAAATATATGTTAACCTATCGCGTTTAAGACTGTATTAATTTATAAAAATAAGCCGACATAAATATACTTTGTTACTCCGGAAACATTTGGAAAATTATGTTTTATTTACTTGAAATTTATTTATTTATTGGGATTGTACTATCTGTTTGTTTCATATTTTTCATAAATTTCATAAGCTTTCTTCTAATAAGACATTAATTTTTGTGATTACATGATTTTTATCTGGATTCTCAAATTATCTTGTTAATTTATAATGGGAAAAGTAACGAAGAAAATTAAATGGAGATTAGAAGCAGGACAGTTTAACCTTGCGCTTAATTACACTGCACGTTTTTTAATGTAGTTTTTATTTCTAACGTAATAGTCAACGAACATATTGTAATCATAAATAATAATAACATACAATGTCGTCGTAATGTTGATGTGTCGCTGCTGCAGTCTATCTTGCGCAATTTCGTTTACTCTCTTGACACGACGTCGACAAAGCTCACTCAAACGGATTCTCTCGTACTTTAGGCTCTTGTCTACGTCGGAAAATAGATCAGTCTCGTAAACAAGAATTTTCAAAATACAAATTAGTTCCAGAAGCATTTTAATATATCTATAATAAAATTTGAACATTACAAATCGTCGTTTGGAGCTAATTATAGCAGCAACTCAGTCTTTTTCAAATTTTGACCCTTACAAATATAATAAAGTTTCTATATTTTCTATACGTATACAATATATAATCAGTTTTTTTTTTTACGAAAGCAACTACGTAATGTTAGAATATCACAATAGTCACGTTTGATTCGACAAAAATAACTTTAAACAACGACGATCCTTTCCGACGTGCGCCTCTTCATACAATCTTTCGTAACGTTACTATACTCTACAGCCACTTTTGTGTTTAACATTTACACTCGACTCTACACAGCCGTTTTAATTAATTTTATCCCTTTCACGTTTTTTGTTTAATCGTTTGTGCGTCTTTATTGATCTTCTACGGCTTCACTCTCACACGTGATGATTATATAAACATAGAAACATACAAACACACATTTTTTTTCTTCTACGTGTCACGCACGACGCATGTTAGCTTTTTTCCGTTTAATCTGCGCGAATAATTAAACTTTGCTTTTTATAATTTGCATCTCGCCATCAACTACATTTTTCGAAGCACTTATTGCAGGTTTCCTTTTTTTTTTAACGAAGCACTTATTTGTTTTTTTTTTACACCCGGGTTATTCGGCTTGTTTTTCATTTCATTTCCTTTAGTTTTTCTGGTTTTATTTATTTAACGCGTTTTATATTTGATTAAGGGATGTGCAAATGCAATTTTCCGTACGCCGGTGTTGGATAGAAATTGCTGCGTGTTTTCTCGACATATCACATTTATCGTGAATGCGCATTTTATGCACTAATTTTATACAACGATCCCGACCTATTTACGCTGTTCGGATGTCCTTCATTAATGATACATATGAATCAAATGTTATTTTTATGTTTTTTTCAAACGTTACTTTTTATACAATTTATACAATTGCGTAAACATTCAACAAACAATGCGTAGATTAAGCGATTTGCGGAATCGATGCCTGTATGTACAAATGAATAAAAGGCATTCGCTCGGAATTGCGAATAAGAAAGCGGAATGAAAATTTGTAGAATTAAGAATTTTTGAAATGCCAAATCGAAAACAAAAATCGCTACTGCACGAAGGACACCCTAACTCACGCAAATGCGAGACATGCGTGTGTGATTACCGCGGCAGCTATTTACGCACATGGTTTTTTTCTGTATGTGTATATAATCAGCGTTTCTCTGAAAGACTTAATAATTATATCCGTTGTAATCACAGTCGATGTAAAAGTGTACACAGAGGCGATGCTCATTAATACAATATATCTATATTTAATTTTTCGTTTACGATTTCTCTCGCTCTCTATCTCTCTATCCCTTATCTTACCTCCTTATTCTTACTTCTCACGTCAACTCATGAACAATTCACGTCCCTCTCCAACACTCGATCGAATTTCAGTCCATCTTGAAACGTTGACGGATGTGCCCCCGAGGGAGGCACGAGAATACTTTTTTTTTTTTCAACGGCCGCCATCGCGGTTTCGATTTCTCACGTGCGTGCGTGTCTCTGTAAGGCGTGGCACTTGCAGGATATGAAAATCAATCGGACACGTCGAATCAAAACTGCGCCCAGCGACTTCGTCCACCCGCGCCCCTTGCGATTCCGCGGTACTAAGAACTCTCATGGCACCGTAAGCATAATCGACGCGCGGTACCACGTACCGCGGCGTTCTCTCTTCCCGCCGAGGAAGTAGGCCATTCGTCGGTATCGCGTCGACCGGAAGTTCAAAGGGTGAGTTTTGCGGCGTGCCTTAGGATAACGAGACTACGACGGGGCTAGGCGGAGCGTTGCGGCGACAGTAAAAGTAGAGGCACGCTGGCAGGCCCTTCCCCGTCGGGCGAGCGTCATACTGGGGTCTCGAAGGTCACCTGAAACATTTATTTTATAATTTGTCATAAAGTTGGAGTCAAGCATCGATTTAGGAAAGAAGTGGAAAAGGCCGATTTGAAATCTCCTTCGATATAATTATAGATAGTGTCACGACGCAAGGACAGAAATTTTTATTTAAGAATATCAGAAAATATTTTATCTTGTTTTATCATTAAGGAATATTAAGTCGTATCTTGGTACACGTGCAAGTGTATTAGCAATTCGTTTATCAAGCTGTTAAAGTTACTGAAGTGGATCACGGTCTGCTATCTCTAAATCAGCGAAAGCCTCGGCGAACGCAAATGTAGTATGGAGTAATGTCTATAGTTAAACACGTAAGATAGTGTAATTACAGCGTTAGAAACTGTAATTACGTTCCTCTAATATGGTACATTAAAGTGTACTAGACAATTCAAACACGTTTGCTTAAGGATGCAAATATCTTGATGTATCTGTATAGATTGTCCGAGTGTACTTTGCACGACAATCAGAATAACTTCAACTTGCTCGTAGTACCACAGTTTGATTGTTTGAAGAAAGCAAGTACTAATGATGGCGATAAGGAGTACGCTCTCTCCCGACCAATAAGAAACAGATTACTGCACGTAATGTAGAGAATTATTTAAATGAAAAAAATCTTATACGAAAATTTTGTTTTAATTCATCATAATTCATTCGATACTAAATTTAGAGAACGTAAAGAAAATTCGATCGACTCTTCAGAAAAAATGAAAAATTGAAAGATATCGCAGCACGCTTCTGTGTTAGTTTACTTTCAAAATTCGCGTGTGCCTTGCTTTGTTTGATCTAAAAATAGCCGCTGCATTTCCCGCGCCACGGGGCGGTACTCGATCCTCTATCGTATCACCGTAATGAAGTCAGCGTAACGAAGTCAATGAATAAAATCAACCTACTTCTCGAGTCCCTTTTCTCGATCGTTTCCTCTCGAGCTTCGGTGTCTGAGGTAGCAGGGTGTAATCGCCGCCAGCACCCCCGCTTCGTTGTCGCGCCACGGGAGGGTGGTAGGACAGCGCGGGTGCTCGCGGAGGCGGCGAGAACTGGACACCCTGCGGCAGTAAGGAGTAGCCGAGGTTTTGGCTTTGAACTGGTACGAACGGCGAGGACGGCGGGAAGTGGTTTGCCACTACCGGCGCCCAGTACTGGTGCGAATACCGGACCGAGGAATTCCCTGGGGACAAACAGATCCCGATTATCTTGGTAGGGTTACACCCTTTAAAGGTTGCCCTTTCCAGTGCCCGACTCGCCCTCCACAAATATGTCGCTCATATGATCGACTATGTAAACCGAATTATTGAACATCTTGGCAAAGGCGAAGGTGAATTAAACCGCATGAAAGGAAATATCAGGAACAAACATCCTCTTTGCATCTTCGCGATGTAAGTTATTAATTATCAAGATCCAAAGGTCCAGGATAATACAAAGACTCTATAGAATAAAAAGATCGATATTTGATTCACCGAGGAAAAGCGAAAAAAAAAGGCTGCGACACTTACTGTCATTACGCGTATTGCTGTATTGCTTATGCGCCTTCCAGGTTGACGATCGAACCCTTCCGGCCGTTTCCGTATTAACGGCGTCGACGCTGAGGCTTCTCGTGACCCCCCTGTAAGGATTCGACGTGGCGTTCTCACTGGCGGTCGCGACACCAGCGAGTTGCTCGTTAAGGGCGTACAACTTGGACGTAATGTCCTTACCGATGAGGGTGTTGAGAACGACCTTGAGCAGCGGCCTGTGCCGGAGCACCCTGAGTAACTTCATTCTCGTCCAACAGATATACGTACTGGCCTCCTCGGCTCGTATCGTCACCTGGAAGACGTCGGCGTCGCTCTCGTGCGTGGCCTCCCATTCGGGCGAATCGACGAATTGGTAGGCTCTGATGTAGTGCAAGTGTGTCCCGTCACAAGTTACCCTCAATCTGGAATCAAGAGGCGAGCTCAAATTGGACGCTGCAAGCAGCATCCCTACGTCTGACAAAGGTACGCTTAATGAACGCTCCTTTCTCGAATAATGAATTAATGCAGCATGCGAGATCGAGTGAAGAATATGAATATTTTTTAATTATATTTCTCGACACTAATGCGATTCCATGAAAGTCACGGAGATAAGATAAAAGGCGTCTATATTAATCGAATTTCAATTAGCCTTTAATTTCAATTAGGATCAGTCTTCTTTCACAAGAAATAACGCCTCTGTCCGAGGAGAATTAACCTTTAATTAAAAAGAAGGATACCCACTTCCCACGCAAAAGAATAGACAGCCTCCTGTCCGCCGGCGTGACCCCTTCCGTCGCGTAGGTCTGATCGGAATCCAGCTTGAGTATCCTCGCCTCTTTCGCCAGCTCTTGGAAATGCTTCTTGCTGACCTTGTAGGGCTTGAAGAGCTTCAAATAGAGTTCGGCTAGTTCGGGGCTGAGAGCCGGGGGTAGAAATCGACAGGCGAGTATCAACGAGTGAATGCCGTTTAACAGACCGAGGGCCAAGCACCATAGCATGGCGTCCAGAGCGCATATGGTGAACCCGGCCCAGAGAGCCGCCAGCATGAAACCCGCCGTGAGAAACGTGCGAAGAGCCAAGATGGAAGCCTTGAACGAGCGCGGCACCAGAAATGCAGCCGCAAAAAATAAATTTGCTGCCTGAAATTAATACACATATCAACAATGAATTTATATTCTAGGAAAAGAGCATTTTTTTTCCGAGTCCAAAACTTCAAATATTGCGTAAAACCTTTGTGAAATTTTTGAGACATATTGAAGGGGCATTAATTGTTGCTTCGTATTACATGAAAGAAAGAATCCCGTAAACTTTAAGAAATTCTAACGTCTTCAAAGCGTATCTTCACCTGGAACAGCTTGTGCTGAGCAGCTTCCCATTCATCGCAATAGCCACCCGATAACAACACCGTCGCGTTCAGTCTCTCGGTGACGTTGCTGACCTCAGTGCCGTTCCAGTCCAACCACATTTCTGTGTTGTTGAAATCATCCAGCGAGTAGCCGCCCAGATTGGGCAGACCGCTATAATTGAAGGTGTAGCTCTCGCTCGAATAAGTCGCCGCCGATGTCGACGAGGTGGAAAACGGCGTCGTCGTCGAGGACGAGAGGAGGCTGCCGCCGGCCGTCGCGGGTGAATCAGTCGTGTTCGCCATTTTTTGTCGAGGGCGCGTGATACGTGCCATCACCTTTGACACCTGCAAACCAAACGTTGGTTCCTTCTAAACATTAAGCTTCAAAAATTCATAAAAATTATATTTGCCAAATGTATTATACATATACTCTTCAACATTATACATATACTCTTCAAATCAAACATTTCTTAAATTGCTTTCACAGCATATTATTTCATAAACGGACATATCAAACAATATTTTCCTTATATATATAAAAAGCATTCTTAAATCAATATTTAAAAAAACGAAGTGGAAAGTGTGATGGAAAGTGCGATTTCAATTACTAGTTTTTGCAGATTAAATATTTGATGCCACAGAAAGCGTGAAAACCATCAATTTCTGTCAATCCTGGCGGCAAAGTATCTAAAATCTCTATCGCCGAACGGATTTTAGCGGCTAATTGAAGTGCCATATTTTAAGCCAGAAACATTTCCTTTATACAAATAATTTTTCGATATTCGCCAGCGCTTCCAACACGCTGGAACACCGACATTCTATATCGAGGGCGTTGCATATATCCTTGCCCTTAATTTATGTAAATTATAGTTAAGCACTGCCTGTCAGATTTACAGCAGACGCCAAAAGCGACTGGGCGATTAACGTGGAATATCGATTTGACTCTTCGTGATTCAGGATGCAATATCTGCGCTTTATTATCTCCGAGGTCGCGCCGCGAGGGTCTGCGTGACTTTAGCGTTTCGTTTCGCCGCCGACCCAAAGATTTCGCGGGATATTTTCTAGCCGAAACTAGCGAAAATCTCGAAATAGCATGCAGTTAAGGATCGACCACGTCATCGCCATCAAGCCGATTTTATCTGCTCTCCAAGTGAACTGTACAGAATGCCCCCGAAATTGCCGAGGCGTCCTCCAGTCCCAGTAGACCGCAAAACCGGACAAAACCTCTTGGCACGTGCCCCTTGGCTTTTCTAGACTGTCTTCGAAGATACATCTGTGTAATTTATACTCTTAAAGAACATATTGGGTTTCATATGAAACCCATTTCATATAAAGACCACTTCTTGCCTCCGCTTCGATCCGATTCCACGTGATTTCTTACTACATAAGCTAAAGCTGGCAATTTACATTCTAATAGAGTTTTTACATTGAATAGAATGAATGCATGCAAATCCTTGTCCAGAATTAGAAATTTGATATTTAACGATATGAAAATACTGTTATGCATCTACGTCGCGAATACCGATATACATCTACGTCGCAATAGATATCTGCTTTAAATCACATAAAATAATGAAAAGCGTATTCTTTTTTTATGAAGAAAAGTATGCCGTTTATATCGGTTCAGCTGTCGAATCGATTGCGATATGAAAGTCATTGGTTCGCGCAATCTTATAAGAGAACAAAATCAGGTAAAAAAAAATTTCGATTATCTTATATTGCGAAGCATTCTGTCGATACGAGCTGCGCAACCAGCTGGAAACGGTCAGAAAATGCCATTTAATGTCCTTTCCGCTGACACAGCACGCGCCAATAATCGTGGATCCGTTCTCGGAATGATTCAATATCATCATTCGATTTTCGATATTTCCGTCCGGGGTGAGCTGGTGTCACGCTTCCATCTAACGGAACTACGTCAGCCTACCCGGAAATTCGTTAGGACACTCTTTCCGGCCTGATTCAGCTATCGTACAATAGACATAAACTGGATTTCGGGATCAAGGGAGCATGTATACATTCATGGATAACTATTACCAGAGTTCTCATTATATCCCTCTTCTACGTCAGATATAAGAATTGAATATTCTTGCGTTTGACTCGGCGAAAAAGTGATGTATCTAAAATCTATATCCAAAAGGGGGCACTGTATTTAATCAAGTGTTCCAATTGATTGAACTAGGTTTTCAGTCTATTCTTACAACAATTCGTAATATCGAATATAACTTACAGATATAAGTAACATTTTTAAAAGCTCTCGGAGCAGTTTCACTCGTACAATCTGACCCTCCCTGAGATATTGCTCTCATTATTTTTATACAAAAGTGTTATAAACCGACGACCGAGATTCCCCAAATAAAACAGTCGATATAGAATTTATATTTAAAAAATAGTTATATAGGTCGTATCATGAATTGCGGAACGTGAATTGCGGAGAGAAGGCTAATTACATTAAGAGCATCACAACCGGATATTGTTTACGCTTGATTCATCGTTGATATGGTCTAGTTTTGCCGGAGAGATTTCCTGAACATATTAACTCGATTTCACGTTCGTGCGATCCCTAAAGAGTTAACGTTCGCCTGCTGCAAGGGCAGCTCGTGCATTTCGTTATGCAAATCCTAATTCGCGGCTTAGGCTCTCCGCGCCGCGATACAAGTTTGATTCTATCTTGATATTCTTTCGCTTAATCTCGCCGTGACGTGAGCCGTACCTCCGCGAAAGGAAACGCGAAGTAACTAGATAATCGGCTTTGCGAGTGAGATTTTAACTGCAGATTTCATCAGCTCTCTTGTTATGCTCTGTGTGTGCAACTATTCCTATCTTAATGCATTCTACGGACATTTCATAGGACGTTCTAATTACCGTAAAATCCTTCAGAAACTTTAATAGTATAAATGATTCTAATATAGCACAAATATATTTATTTTAAGTCACTCTTTTCGGACGTAGCGTTAACAGTCTCTACATATTCATAAATCAGATTAAAGAAGAGACAGAGAGAGAGAGAGAGAGAAAGAATAATGCAAAAGAGCGCTTCTGAAACATTTTTAAAAGAATAATAATTGAGTTTGAATATAAAATTTTGAAATTCGTCTCTATTTCTCGGAAGATTTTAAAATGTCCTTACTGTAGATCGATGTATTTACCTGCGCCGATGTGCTCTTGCTCGTACCGATTAATCCATCTAGTGACGTCACAGCGGTAATTCGCATGAAATGAACGAGTTTATCGAGGATTCTTACAAACGGCCGAAAAGTTTCAAGGTCATCGTGTCTCTGTATCGACTTAGCTCGTATGGTAATTAAGCACGAAAGCGGAGCTTTCGTGACTGGCTGTGCTCACTATCGCCCCAGAAGACTTATTCGCGAGTTCTGCATGGGCTCGGCTGGGTCAGGGTAAATCACGTGACATCATAACAGGGTGTGGTGATTTACGTGAGGTTCTAAAAGCCTCCCTGCAACGTGTGCAGCTTGCATTAACGACACGTCGAATTCTTACCCGCGCCAGAGATCCAATTTCAAAGTTATGGATCGAATTCTGAGAAGAGTTTTTCGGATAAGAATCTCGTACATATCGATGACGAGCACAGTAGCGTTGAAAATATGCAATAAATGTAATAAGTCTGTAATAAAAATATGTAATTTAAATGTAGTATATCGTGCACAATGTTTATGCCGATTGCTTGGAATAAGCGCGTATTACATTCGAATAACTCGATATTAAATTTTCACTTCAAATTTAATAAAATAACAATTTAGCAATTAACAATTTTGTTTAAAAGAGAAATCAATTTCAAAGCTAACAAATGATAACAGCTGAAATGATAGAATAATGGTATTTCAGGAGATCCAATAATACGTTACGCGTAACCAACGTTGAATTAAATATTACTTGAACGTTATCTGCTATATCTTCCTTTCGATCGGTTTTTTTATTCAAATCAGGTTAATTAGCTTCCTTCAATTCGAGCCAACAAATTAGCGTCGATATATCGGGAAAAAAAAACAAGAAAACCAATATGCTCGCTTTTATTGCTCATACCGTGAGTCCGTATGTAAAGTGGGTCTCCTGAAAATATGAAAATAATCTTGTCGACGGGCAAGATATGGGCTCGCGTGACGACAATCGCTTCCTTGCGATTTTACTTCCGTTTGCCACTTTGTTCCGACCTCGAAGATGCATAGGAAACGTTCAGTTCTATTAATTTTGGGATATTTTTAGAAAATTAACGAAGTTTAATTGGAGGAAGTTGAATCATGAATATTTAAATTGCGCATAATGCAGACGTAAATGGGATATATCTCTGCATCGTGAAAGAAAATCCCAATGAGAGATAATTCTGTTATCCGCTTATTCTATTATCTGATAGAAATTCAAAAACGCTGCAAAGAGTCGACTATGTATAAAAATGCAGATGAGGGAGATGACTAAAATGCAACAGCGTCACGTAACCACTACGGTGTCACGTAACCATTCTGGAATCGACCTGGAATCGCCGAGCGGACGCATTCTGTCATTCCCGATTTGTTTTACGATGGACAACGGCGGTTTGTCGGACAGCTTTTGAATTGGATTAAAGCCGACGGAGGGTCGGAAGCTAACCCTTCGCCCTTCGATCCCTCGGTTCCCACCGAAACGGCGGCCGACAAGCCGCAGGGGACAGAAACGGCCCCGACAGTACGGCGCTTGATCGGCCAATCCAATTTATGTCGATGGGATTATCCAACTTATTTCCTCTGCTCTCCATAGAAATGGCTCAACTATTTTTGAGGATCACTGAAACTTCCCGTAAATTCAGTAGTGCATCCTTATATCTACTGTAGTTGTCTTATTTGTGGATCTCTCGATTTGACAACGAATTTTCAACATTATTTAGAAGTTTATAAAAAAAACGATTAACAGATTAACAGAATATCAAAAAGTCAGGCTAAATTGTATTAATCAGAATTAATAAAAGTAATTAAAATTTTTCTAAAGCTATCTCAATCCCTTAATTAAAATAAGAAAAACAGGATAGAATCCAAAAATAAAATCATTATTTCGACAAAATACGTTTACCGAACATAACTGATTGTGAGTTGAATTTATCTATATTTTTGACTTAATAATAAAGAAAAGTGGCTTAAGAGATAATACGCTCGTAAATAAAAATAAATCTCGGCTCTTGTAAAAATGTCATTCGTCGAGTCAAGGTTTTTGCTGGAGCACGTCGGGCTTGCGCTTGGATTTATGCCGGGAACACTTGTTGCCCCGTCAAGCTTATCGTGAGCGAGTCCATCGCATGTAAATAGGTTTACACGACTTTTCGACCTCTGTCCGGGGCTAGTGCGCAATTGCTTCATAAGTCACAATCATGTGTGGCAGCGCCGTTGTCCCTTTACCGTCTCTTCGCGTCACCGTTAATTTTCAACCGTACCTTTCTTTTCTCTAGTATAAAGTGGCAAGTGTCGCTCGTATTCGTACACTCGTGTTGCGTCAAATTAGCTAATGTTGGTTAACACGCAAGTTGACCGTATTACCGTTACTTGATGTCGCGTTTCACTAATCTAAGTTCTTTACTACTTCAAGGCAGTAGCGAAGGGCGCGCTACTCGGACAAGTAGTACAACTCAATCGTCACAATTGAGCGTAAAAAATTCGGCCCTGCGGATTGAAGGCTACTTATTACTTAAAGTAAGTAGCGGTCTTATCCTTAAATTCAAGAGAGAAAAAAACAAATATCTAGAAAATTAGCACGAGAAAAATGATAGTAATATCGAAGCAATTTTAAATATCGCATCAATAAAAAAAGAGGAGAGAGTTGATTCTCCGAACTGCGGAGGCCGAAGGTTACGGTATAGAAAATGCCTCGATAGAGGTAGCGTTTACTCTTCCAGTAAACAGCCAGCAGCTGTCTACAATGTGGCGCGTGGGGTTGGCGCGAGCGCCGTACGAGAAGAGAGGGCTATCGACCCTATCGACAGCCACGGAGGAACCACGCGGTCTGCTACGTGCCAGTCCCTTTCTTAAAGGCCGCTATACACTACGACACACGTGTCAGCAAATCGACTGCGAAGTCTTCGACGTTTTGTCAAAAAAATGCAACGTTCGAAACTGAAATTCAATTCTCGAGCGAGTTTTTTTGTCCAAGATGAAAAATATTGACATGTAGCTTATTGTATACGGCTGCACAAATCAACATATAAATGCTGCGTCATATTGCGAGATTCAGAGGAATTTGCACATGTATATGTACGCAGCTAGTTTTACCACGAAATATTAAATCATTCAGAACATATTAATGCATGCATATTAATAGCATAATGAGCATTTCCTTACTAATTACGTAGAATGAATTAAATTATAAATTTCAGCTATACAATAAATTTAGTTCGTTTAGTTAAATCGTTAATTTTATACATATATATGTTTGTGTTACTATTAATAAAATTATATTTACTATTTTTAATGTAAAGCTTCCAGTTTGTACGATTCAAAATTGAAAGCGTTCCTTTTTATTAAAGATATTATTTTGAGTTTCCTCCAACATCTGCAAAGGTTCATTTTGCTCTTACACGCAGAATTCTTACGAATTGCGAAGTTAACTGCTAGTTACTTGCAAGTCTCGTCGTCTGTTTTGCACGAACGTAAAGCAACAGGTAAATGCTCTAGCATCGCATGTCACAATTAATTTCTTTTGCGTCGAGACAGCGACCGATTAGAGAGATTATAACATAAGATAGAGATCTTAATGGTTAAAAAGAGTATTTAATTCCCTGTAACGCGACCTTCCACTTTTGCAAAATCCCACATTTTTTCCAATCTTACCAGCTTATACAAGATATTCCAGGCTTATCGCGTATTGCCTTCGCAATTTTTATAGAATTGCTCAACTATTAATATGCCGTTTTTTAAACTGATTACGTATTAATATCTTCTAAGTCCTTACCTTATGGTGGATAAGCGATATGTGTTTTGGAGTGCAAGATGATACACCTCAGTCTACTGTGAGTATGCGACGACAGCAGCGAATATGAAGGCGCTGAGCTCTCTTTGTCCTCGTCGGAATCCGCGACGCGGACAATCATCATTCCACGCGACACCATCGCAACCGATTACTTTTTTTTTTTAAGCAAGCTTACTACGCAAGAAAAGAATCACGTAAATCGATCACATAGATCACCACAAGTAAAGTCACAATAACAATCGCGAGTTTCCCGTGATTTGTTTTAACGAAACGTTTCTGGTTTCTTCGACGCACACAGTCGCTGACGCCTGAAACATTTATACGATTTACAAATCAGCGAGAGAGGCCGTAACTTTTCCCTTAACTATATATTAAAGAGCTAAACGAACGTCACAATCTTGTCTCTTGATACTGCAAAGTTCCGATGAGTTAACGCAAGTTAGTTTAAGTTGATGATTGAACCGCGCGACACGATTATAAGCGTCAGTTATTCTCTTTCCTATTTATTTTAATTAGAATTTAGTTAATAAATATAAATAAACAGTTTTTTAACCAATTTTTAGATTTGTTAGTAGAAGAGACATTACAGGTTAAGAACAAAATGGAGGGAGAAAATTAGAAATCTATTCTTCAATTATTGTAATATAAATTAAAAATTTTTAATATATTCGTATCATTTAAAATACTAAAATAATATTTTTTAATTAATTTTTTAACCAAAATTTTTAAAAGAATTAAAATTTCTGTTAACTATTGAATACTTTAACTATCGAATTTTTTAATTAAGGAGTTAAAGAAAGAACTGAATTTTTACATAATTTTTGGATTTGAGTTTGCGACAGTTTACCTTTCTATTGATTTAGTAGTTTAAAGAAAATTCTTCGAAAAAATGAAGCGTCATCATTTTGTTACGCAGTCTTACGAAGCTCGAATTCTCATTCGTCATTAATAATGATAGCTCGCCAACTTTCATTCGTAACCCAATTATATTCTGCTGACTAACATAACGCGGCACTCAAACTCAAACGACCATTATCACTCTTCGTAACCCACGCGAAAGTCTTTAAACACAGATTATCCCGTGGTACCTCGTGAGTCCCAAGTAATGTCAGGTGTTCTTGCATCAGTTGCAGAACTACCAAAATTAATCTCTATGAACTTGTCTACATAAATAACTAGAATTATTAAACAAAAAGATTTATTCTAACATAATATTCAATCCATGCCATCTCAAGTGCATCACTTTTCATCAATCAAAGCGTTTTATTCCATTCTCTCTCTCTCTCCCCCTCCCCCTCTAATTAAAATATTTCTGAAGCTTTTCGGTTCTTGTTGCTACATTGAGCTTAAAACAACTTGAATGAACAAACAACACGATATTGCTGCAGTCTCTTGCGAGAGCAACAACGTCTAAGATGCATATTTTCATCATGCTGCTGATCGATAACAATCATACATCACGCTCATCAGCTCTCTCTCATTTGCGACCCCGAGAAGTTCCCACGCGATTACACACGGCGAGTACACATTGCAGTCCAGCAGCGAGATTAACATTCTCAGCACTCTCTCGCCTGGTAGCTTCGCTGAGAGCTGCTCGCTGCGAGAAAACGCGCGACAGCGTCTTTCTCTCCCCCCTCCCCTTTCTTTATCTCTTTCCAGCATCCCCTGTTCTCAACGTACCGGATGTTCCGTTCGCTCCGTCAGCAGGGTTGTAGCCGCGTCAGCCTGAGAAATGGGTCGTATTCTTCGGTGGAGCACTGTTTACGCGGCAAGGTGGACGCCATGGTCACTGCCGCCAGACGCGAGGAAGAGCGGTCCTCAGCGACAGCGTGTCCTTCGTCCTGGCGATGGTGGCGGTGGCGGTGGCGGTGACGGTAGCGGTGGCGGTGGCGGTGGCGGTAGCGGTGGCGGTGGTGGTGATGCTCTCCTGCTCTTCCCACGGTATCCCCTTTGCGAAACGCGGCCTCATCGGTGGGAGGACGCAGCACGAAGGACGACAGCCACTTGTACGCTCATCTCCGCGCGGGGTCTTCTCTCACCCGACGTGCGCTCGTACTCGGAGTACGCCAGCCAGCCTTGCTCTTTCGTTGGTCACCCCTCAGCGGAGCTTTTCTCACCTCTTCCTCCGCCTCCTCCCCCCCTTCATCTGCCCACCTGTCCACCTTCAACCCCCTCGCTCGATCGCGCTCAAGCGCGCGTCCCTCTCGCTCTTAGCCGCCCCGACCTGAGGGCGCGAAACTACACACTCCGGGGGTTGCACTCCGCACGATGACGCGCCTCTGGGGGCTCTCGCGATACTAAACCACCCTTGGAACTAGCACCACGCCCTCCGCGTAGGTGGCACCACCGGCTCGCAAGCCCCTTTTCGAGGCCAAAGCACCTGCTATAAGTCGCATTCGACAGTCCTTCGAGTGCTCTTCCTCTTCTATTAAGCAAGGTGATTTTTCTTTCTCTTTCTTTCTCTGCCTCTCGATCCCCTTGCTCGTTAGTCTTCATTCTGTTACACGCGATTGCTTTCGTACTCGATATTGACTTTCTTAGAGCAAACATATTCATGACAAAATAAAATTTAGGAGAAGAAAAAAATATTTTCCAGTGAATTTAACAACTTTGAATTAACTGGATTAACATTACAATTAAAATAATAAAAATACAAGTATATGATAATAATTTTTTAATACACAAGTCTTTAAAAAAATCAATTTAATTGCCACAATTTTTATTTTTTAAAACATTTTGTAGAAAATTTTATTGGAGACATTTAGGAATTTGTAAAAAAGGAAAGTGTAAAAACAAATTTAATTCTATTTTCAATATATCATAT
>VBVQ01002119.1:0-27407 GCA_011636635.1 Tetramorium simillimum | reverse complement strand
CCCCCCCCACCCCGCCAGTCGCATCGCGAGATTCAGCCGTCGTCAGCCGTTTTGTATTTGCAGCGTACACGTCGGAATTGTTAGTCAAATCGCGCGATTGCATAACAATGGCCTTCGTCGGCGATCCGGAACGGGGGATATGAAATAAGCCGCTCGTTTGAGCGAATCCCGAGGGAAAATCTCAAGAGCACCCGGATTTGAATTGATAAATCTATCGATTTTAATCGGAATTACAATAAGAAGTCCGTTAATTAATCGGCAGTATAACAAGGAGGGTAAATGTAAAATGAGAAAGGCGCGGGGTTCGCTCGGTAAAACGATTACGGATTGTACGCATTGTATTAAGCTATAAAGTATATACTCACAAAGCATTAAGTCCCACCTGTTGCATTAAACTTTTTGTCTAAACATAATTACTGTTAATCGCGAAACACGGAAGTAGTTAAAATATATTAGTTACTGCGGATTAATAGGGCGTACGAAAATACACGGATACGAATACTCCAGTCGCCTTTCGTCGTTGTGTACAAAGCAATTTGATTCCACAGTCAAAAACACATTAGCGGTTCTCATAAGTTTAATTAAATTTAATTTTATCTTGAATAGTGCTGCTCGAGATAAATATTTCCTTTCGGAGGAACACCTCCGGCCTTTGTTTTTGACATGTATTGTCAAAATCACGCTCTTAAGCAACCTCCATTCTAAAAATGCCGGCGGCAATTGTTTAAACAAAAGTTATAAATCAGAGAAAGTAATTATGCAGAACAGAAACGAACTCACAGATTTCAAAGGCTTTGAAATACACTTGTTAAAGCCATGGACTTAAGTAAGAAGTTTTAAGAAGTTTTAATTATGAAAAAGTCAGCGGTAATTGCTTAACCAAAATTGTTTAAACAAAAGTTACAAGCGAAATAATGATATGCAGAAATATAAAGAATCAACATTTATTGCCCACTTTTAATAACTTCTTGTATAATTGAGCCATTATATTAAATTAAAGTTTATCAAAGAGTTCATCAGAACGGTATATAATCGTATGAAGAGAAAATCAGCTATATAATGATTATAATGTTCCTGCAGGCGTACTTTGATATCCTACTGTGTAAATCGTGCCACACCCTACACCTTGCATAAGAGCCGCCGCTTCTCTCTTCAACGTTTCAATTTTACTGTAAAATAGACTCATTATTTCAGTGAGGCAAAAGGTATCAATTTATTTCTATTCAGCAGATATATCTTACGTAGAGATCTTTATTCTTCTCTTTATTGTGTGTTTCAATTTTAATATAAGAGATACTCATTACTTTAATAAGACGAAAAGTTTCTGCTCTACGAACAAAAATATGTTGAATGTAAGTAAAAAAAAAAAACTGAATTTCTTTTCAAAGTATTGTATTTGCATTACTTTATTACTTTTCTTATTTGTCAGAAACTTTTTTATAACGAAGGTTGCTTAGAAGCATGATTTTGACAGTATCAAAGTCAGAGGCGTTCCGAAGTGTTCCCTCTAAAAGTAAATTTATCTCGATTGATTCTAGGAGATTTGGCTCTGTCAAATAAACTTTACAATCTTGTGATTCCCCGAAGCACAGCCTTATCTCGAGCTTTCGTAAATGTCTAAAATAAATATTCAATTTGTTTCGTGAGTATATCTTCCACTGGCTTTTCACTTTAACAAGAGGCTCCAATTACCATTCTCCGTTTCTCTCACTCTTCTTGGAATTTCTGGAATTCCGCGAGGCATTTCTGGGATTGCTCGACGAGAAGTAAGACGTATCTAGTCAGACGGGACTGCCCAGGAATTTCCGCCTTCCGGTGACCACGACAAGTTCGTTGATCTAATGCGTTACACGTCACATACATCACGGCGGACAGACTAAAATGCGCCGTAAAAGCGTGTTTAATTAAAGGCATTTAATCTCGCGTAGCGCACGCACCTCCTGAATTAAATGCGGCACGTTGAAAACTAAGCTGAAAGAATCTCGCAATCGCGGGCTTTTAATCTTAATAATAATCAGCGTAGCTATTCTAAACGAGGAAGAAGGCTGCAGTTAGTTAGTATCCTTTGTCGTAATTGTACTTAGTATCTGCAAAGTAATGTAATATATAGTTCATTAGCAATAGGGGTGAAATTTCAGATCGAAACTTTCGGAAAGTATCTTTCATCATCCTAGAACGGAAGTTTCCGCGGTGCGATGCAATATTAAAGACGTCCCGTGGGACTCGGCGAATGCTGGTAAATTCAGCAACATCCCTTTTCCCATCGGATTGTTAATAATTATCCACATACGCAGTATCGTTGTAATCCAAGAACGAAATTTCGTTCGTCGGTATATTTCTCTTTCCCTGGAAAAACAGCACTCATATAAATATTTATGACGCGAAAATAGAGGATATTAAATTATCAGTGAACATTTTATCCCTTCTTTTGTTCTCGATCATTCCTGATAAAATTTTTCGATATCGATAATGCGTGTTCACAGAAATATCCCTTTTAATTACTTGTTTATATCATTTCTGATAGATAATTTTCCTTATAATTGACATATAATGAATAAGAATCTGTCAGTTCTAAATCGCATCGATGTCTCGCCTGATTTGATTGAAATATCCAGTCTGGAAGCTGGGCTTTAAAAGCAAGATGAAAAAGATGCTGCTCTGTAATCTGGATAATCGGATTGCTTGGCTTCAGACAAATTCGATATCGGTTGGCTGAGGTCAATCGCCTTTTTTTTCGAGGACACGGTTATTTATAATATGCATATCCGTGCGCGCGATAATCTGCACGCGGTTGAATCTTTCATCCCCCGCGAACAAATCGCGTTCCTTCATTATTCCCGAGGCGGCTTCAATTATTGCAGCGAGGTATATCGACCGCTCGCTCGAAGTTACGTCGTCCGCTGAAGCGATCATTATCTTCCCCGAGAGTATCGGAGGGGAGCCGTGTACTACTAAAATTGGACTTTGCGTTTAACTGATCGCAAACGATAACGGAATAAGATCGGAGACTCCCTCGTCTGACGAAGATAATGCATTGAGAAAATTATTCGCCGGCAGAAACGAGAAACTGAATAGGAGCTCTAGAAGTCTCTAACGATAATCGCGATATCGGGTCTTAGCTGAACTAACTGTCGGCGGTTGGCTCTTTTATCCCGGGACATTGATTGATAGGTCCTCCTCAGCGCCGCGGCAATAAATCATCGGCCATCGATGAATGAATCTCTATTGCCGGTAATAAGGATGATGAGTCATCTCGAAAGAATCAATGTCAATGACTTTTACAAGGAACACACGCGATATCGCAGTGTCTCGCATGAATGCCGGAAGAAGAATCGGCGATCATATTTAATCGTCCGGAGACCCGATGATTTATAAGTCAGAATTGCATTCGATAGCATCGTGCATAGTTGTAAAAATCGATTGACACTGTCTACAGTTTTTCATAAAAAAAATTGTATCAAGTGAAATTATTTCTTTATTCCGACACGTGCGGAATTAAATTTTTTTAATCATTTTTTAAGAATTAATTATTCCAGTTTACGTAGTCGCTTCATCGGGTTCAGCAAGGGCGTCGCTGTTAAACCGAACGTCAGTCCGTATTTTTTGACGGATTTTTGACGATCCTCTTGCTGGTCTTTATGTTATTCGTCAAAGCCGGTATGTTATTCTATGTGCATTGATCACTTTGCCACTGTTGGTTCACTGATTGTGAGTGTGTACGTACGTGTGTGTGTTTGCGGGTGTGCTCGGGTGCAAGAAAAATAAAGAGCGCGCCGCGGACGCACTCGTTGCGAAGAAGATTTCTGCGAGCAACCGGCCCTCGTGAAAGCGCGAGCGCCCGCTTATACTTGTCTCGCACGGATCGTAATCCCTTTATGGATACACCGTATATTTTTTATTAAAAACGCACGACTTTGCTGCGTCGTCCAGGTGTATTATTACTACGCAGCCGGCTCGTTTCGCAATTCCGACCAACCGCGTCGCAATAGTTTCACGTACAACCGCGACACAGACGGATTAATTATCTGCAATTCTCCCGTATCCGCGACTGGCTCGCTCTCTTTCTCTCTCGAGAAAGAGAGAGAGGGAGAGAAGGAGCAAGAGAGAGACGGTTTACTAGAAACCATTTGTAAACTGATCGCGCAATGAAGACCGCGCGCGCGCGCGTGGCGTATATCCCGCATGCCGAATTTATAGATATCTGTCCCCCAGGATCAACGCAGAAAGAGCGTCGGGTTTTACGTTACTCCGGCGACATGCCGGGATGGTTCGTAAAACTCCACCCCTCCTCGTCGAATATCCGGTAACTCCCGCGAGCGCGATTTTTACACGCGAGAGCCGAGTGAGCGCGCGCAGTCGCCGTAATCCCGATTAATTAATGCGAGAGGATATCCGGATTATCGAGCTATTGTACGTCAGGCTGACTGGATTCCAAACCGCGAACCGAAATGCGCATGTGCCGTGTATTAATGTTCAAAAGTCGGTACTCACTGTACGTAATATAATGTTAATTATTATTATTATTAATAATGTTTAATCATGAATTATGATTCTATGAAAGCCAATGTTCAGTGTAAAGCATAGTATTCCCCGATAAAAAGAATAAATTGTATAAAATGTAATCCATTCACTGGACTCGTGGTTACTGGATTCATAGTTACTGTTACTGTTACTGAAATATTTTATTTTACAATTTCATGTATCTAACAAGAAGTGACATTAATAATCGCAACGCAAAATTTTATTTCAAGCTTGATGACAAATATGTTTTCGGGTTTCCTTAAGCTTGACGTGAATGATAAGAAACCCTCTATCGTAATTAGTAGTTCATTTAGATGGATATTTTGCGCGCAGTTTAATAATCATTATTTAATAATATATTAGACTACAGTAAAGTTGCGTGCTGCGGCGGAGAAGCACGAGTCGCCACGGGGCGTATCGCTAATCAGCGGAAGTTAATTTCGGAGGTCTGGAAGATGCTGGTTTCTTAACAGCAGTAATAAGATTTATGAGTCCAATAACGCCGGCGCGGTTCTGGCAACAATCGCTTACATAATCCCCAGTTAAATCAGGTCAAACTGCTGTTTGTCAAGGATTTGCAACGATAAATTTGTCGACCGAAAAAAAGCATAGGGATGGGATAAACAGAATTCACATGTGGGTAATTCGGCGAGTCGATACGTCTGATGAAAACAATTTTAATCTGTCAAATTTTCGTACAAAGCTTATCCGACAAAATATCGGTAAAACGTGAACCGAGTAGCATGCGCTTCTGGTTGAAATACTTCTTGACGTGCGTTGCACGACGTACAATTTTACTTGTTCCGCGGTAATATACCGGGAGGTTGATGAGAAAACCCATTTGCTAGCCAGCTTTGTTGACGACACGTGGCGACGAGGGAAAGAAAGCCATTTAAAGGGCTTCTTGCTCGTACGTAGCGAAGATAATTATCCATCTCTCAAGCTCAAGCGAAAATGCCGGGCATGGACAGTGCGACGGACGGATTCGGGGTTTATCGATCCTGTGCCACGTTGCAGAAATAACTTTCGGACGGGAGTGAAGGAAACGTGAAGTTTTCCTAAACGATATTCTGGAGCAACGCGCGACGGCAATCCCGATACGTGTTTGCCGTCAAATTTTACGTATTAATAGAGTACTACTTGGTATTCTCTTGTCCGACGTCTCTCTCGTATGTTTGTCCTGTGTGTGTCTTGCAAATTTTAACACGAAGACGTGCTTCAAACTCTTCAAAATTTTGTCAAGTGAATAATTCATGTTAATTGAATTGTGTTAGATGAGTCTTAATTCTCAATTCCGCGTGTGTGTATGAGAGAGTATTTCCGAATGGCTTGTAAATGTAGCTGTGCAAAAAAAAACGGATCTGACGCAAATCACGTTTTCATCGCCACGAATAAACACAGCGCTGGATTTCGCGTGTCTACAACATCGAAATTGAAATTCAATGAAAGTATACACGGGTTTCATTTAAAAGTACAGTAATGGAACATTGCAAATTGCGTATTTATTTTTTAAAGTGACTATACGTTTTATTTATATTTTATTCATCTTACTGTTCTGCGCCTAAAAAAAGGTATCAAGACAGGAAAGTAAATGTACTAGATATTTCATATTTTTCATTTGTCAAAATGATACGTAAAATATTTCGTAAATTATTGAAATTTTAGGACAATCTGTCCTTAGTATTTTTACACATTGAATGATTAAAAGGATTATATGAAAAATAGTTTTATTTACAAAAGTGTGTCGATGACATCATTGATATCTCATGAAAAGCACATGGCATAAAATAATTGATGCGTTTATCGTGTCTCTCTCGAAAAACTGTGAAATTTTCATTTCAAAATGTTTTTCTGAAATAAAAAACCTGAAGAAGTTAAAGTATATGATTAAGATGAAATATCTTATTATGTTTTTGTAAAGCTATTTTTTCTCGCCGGAAATTTTATAAAGGATCCCATCACGTTCACATTTTCAACGTCGAATGTGTTCGTGATCGATAAATGAACTTTTCTGCATAGAATGGAAATAAGGCAAACGAAATAAACGTTGGTGCACTCGCCGGCCATTATATACCGTACAATATACGGCCGTTGATGAAGATCCGACTGCTGAATTGTTTTTACTGAAAGCTTTTCAAATTTTGTACATAGATCGAGTTCGATCACGTGCCGATTAATGGCCTGTCGAGTTTCCATTTTGTCGTATATCGTACGGAAGTTTTTGTTAGCAATTGTAAAAACCGTGTATACGTGTATACATATACGAATCGTCGTAGATCCACTGATCCACTTTTTACACGCGGATTTTTCGATCAGCTGGAGTTGATTTTACCTCGACAAAAATATCGAGAGGGCAATAATAAATGATTGAGAATAAGTGATCTCTTAGAGACCGATCTTTAGGCGAAATACAAATAGAAATCAAAATCTTCCTTCAATTTCAAATTGACTTAAAGAAATTTTTAACTCAAGAAAGTTTAATTTAAAAAAATGTTTAATTCAATAATTTAATGTCCCACTTTTGGGACGAAATGTTTGCGAATGATAATATTTAATAAGTTTCAATAATAAGTAGTCTTTCTTAAAATCTTCCCAATATTCAATTCTCAAACGTGATCGATAAGTTCTTCAATAAATCAGTTTCGAAAATCTGTGACAAATAGTCATTTTTCTCTCCTTCGACGTTTCTCGCTAAGGAAAACCGGGATTGATGGAAGGATCCACAGATGAGAAGTTTGGGTTTTGTTAGGTCTGAAAACGGATCACAGCCTCTCTGTGTGTGTGTGTATGTGTGCAATATGCAATTTTATTGCGCGCAGCGATATTGCCGGTCGGTATCGGGGTTCTGCGTGGAAAAATGCAACCCCGGACTGGCCGGCCAGTCGGCCGAATAATAGATGCGGAGCGGACAAGGGACGACCGGGTGGCGAGATGTTGCCAGCCGGCCAAACAGCCAGCCAGCCAGCCAGCCGCTGGACTGACGCGCTGGGTTGCGCATAACAGAATATTGGCACTCGCGGAACCGAATAACCGATAATAATAAGTGCCTGCCACTCACACGGCTGCCCGCCCGATCGCCCGTCATCTATCTCGCGCCCTGAAAGGTCCGTTCCTCCCCCATGTGATTCGCCAGCGATTGCCCAATATGGATTTCCGCGGATTTCCGAAACTTCCCTCCCCGACAAATACGTTGCGTGCTCCGTGAATGAAAACGGTCTTGCAGAACGATGTTTAACGACGATAACTATACATTTTTCTTTCTAGTGCAGAGAAGGGAGAAAAATTTAGTTACTTTTGGCCCTAAATTTTTCTAACATTTCTAACATGAAATATATAATTAACTTAATTATATGCATCATTATGTTAACCATCATTATCGTTAGAAATATTATAAAATTGTGTTTGAGGCCAAAAGTAACTATATTTTTCTCTCAGTGCATATTTGACGTTGAAAATATGAACATAATGGGATCTTCTATAAAATTCCCGCCGAGGAAAAAATAGCCTTACAAAAACATAATAAAATATTTCATCTTAATTATATGCCTTAAATTCTTTAGATTTTTTTCATTTTGGTTACTAATTTTCAAATTAATTTTGAGAAGATTAATCGACTGTGAGAGAAAAGAATTTAATATCGCAGCAACAATCTACGATCTTATAAAGTGACTAATTCTTTTCCATCTCGATATTGGATTTTTTTAATAATAAAAAGAATAGAGGATGTCGCGCGAGCTTTGCGAATATGTTTGTACAACGGAAGTGGATTTAGTGCGAAGGGTAGTGAAAAACGGAATCGCCGGTATCATGGCTAAATCATGTTATTATTGCGGGGTTAATACGGTCGATAATAATAGAAAGCTCCTCTCGACACTCGAAAAATTATTTCGTAATCCCCGTGTTGTATCGTTTCTTCGGTAGGAGAATCCCCCATTTTCTCATCGGATCCGCGAAAATCGGGTCGACGCAATGCTCATGCAACCGTTCGGGAGTGACAAACGCGTGAAAACGAGAACGGAAGGCAACGAGCGGAACTGGGATACGATACAGGTGAAAAGAAGAAAAATAAGCGAGAGAGGGAAAGATGTTCGCGTCGGCGTAAAAATGATCGGTAAACGGAAGCCGGACAGATAGATAGATGGATAAATATAGGGAGAAAAATAGATATACAACGGACACAGAAGGAGGGGGAAGAGGGTGGGTTCTCTTTCCACGAATAAACGCCGTCTGCTCGGCTTTTTTGCAATTTAAAGCGCAAGTCGGTTTTCTCTTCGGCCGGATCTGGATGACGGATACATATGTACACGTCAATAAGCGGATGAGCGAAAAAAAAAAAAGGTCTCGCAGCACCAGGCAGCGAATCAGCTGGTACGTTCCACGTCATCGACACGCCTGCCTATCACCATTGTCCTATCGCTGTCTTTTTTAATCGTAAGATGCAGATGAAATTATTGGAGTCATTTGGAATCAGCTCTATAAGTTCGCTTGATCGAGCAAAAATGCCTATGCATGGAAATTATATACATTCTTCAAAATCGAGTAAAATTTTACTAATATTTAAAAATATATCGTTTATAATATATTGTTTCGATAAATATTGCAAGATATATATTTTAATGTAAGAAAACGCTAAAATCATTGTACCAGTCGGAGAAGCAGTCGAGTTGTAAGTTGAGAGTCGGAAGGAAATTTGAGAAATTCGTGGGTCGTGTTGACGAAATCTCGCGGCCGGTTCCGGCGAAAGGATTGGAATATCCGCGCGCAAGTGGATTTATTGGAATTCGAGAGATTCGATGAGGATCTCGGAATCGCTGGAATAATTGACGCCAGCCGTCGCGCCACCACCTGCAAAAGTATCAAAATGCAGAAAGGGTTCGACATCGCGTAATGCGAGCCTTACGACTGCCATAAATCTTCCGGCACGAAAATTGGCGCCGATAACGGCGCGCAAAGCTCTGGCCCGCTCGTAAAAACCATGAATCAAATATCTATTTCGCGCAAAGCAAACACTTTGCCGGCGAAAATTATGCGCCGTCGTTGTAATCGCGGCGGAGGGTAGTTTCGGGAAAATTTAAACCGGCGGCCTCTCGACGGAGATATCGCCATTGCTCCGAGTACTCATCGATCGTTAAAATTTCCGACTTCCTTTTATCTCTTTGGTAATTACAAACATAATATATAAATATAATTGAATATATAGTTAAATATATATCTTTAATATGTGAATTGAAAATTAATATAATATTAATCACATATTAATTACTACTTATTCATTCTGTCGAATTCAAATCACTCACATTATTTGAAAAGTTTTAATTTCCACCTTTTGTTTTCCTCTCTGTCAGAAGATAAATATAAAAGAATTTTTTCTATCATTAATTTTTGTTTAAACAAAATGTATAATATATTATATAATACTAATATTTTAAATGAATATAATATATGTATAATCTCTCCAAATTCTCAATTCTATTTCTCTCTCTCTCTCATTTTTTAATAAATAAAAATATCTTTGATCAATTAATTATCAAAGATCTCTTGCAATTGCAGCTACGTAAATTTCAAAGTTTCGCGAGGCTTATCTACGAAACTACTATCGTAGTTTTCGGAAAACCGCATATCTTCGGCCACCACGTAAGCGAGTATCGTAGCTTATCGCGTGTTTCATCGACATGGACATATTTGAATATACCACAAGCGCGAGCGCAAAAACGATCGTAAGTTTTCGCGATAGCCCACAATTACCTACTCATAATTCACGAGCCGACATCCTTCGTACTCTTTGCGTGTGTCTTATTTGGATCCGTTCGACGTTGTGCTTTTGTAGTAAATTTACAATTCGGTTTCGCAGTTGTAATCAACGCGTAATTAGGCTAAATAAACTTGTATACTCCTTAACTAAATATTGAAACTAAGTTTTTCTAATTTTTCCATACGTCATGCGATGTAACAATATAATATTACTTCTTCGCCGCATCAAAAGCAATTTCCCGATTGTCATATCTCGTATAGATGTATAAATATAATATTAACATATATTTATACTTGTATATATAATATAAAATTGTAGGTTTATATATATATATATATATATAATAAATATATTTGTTATATTTTTTATTTTAAAATGGTAATTTTTGTTAGAAAATAAAAGGAATTCTGTAAATGGAAACGAAAGTACGTTGACACAAGATCTGATAGCGTTTCTACGATCGACCGATCATCCTTCTTTCATTGCAGTGCAAAAACTGAAGGGTCTGCGGCGCACGAAGGCGAGAAGAAATGAGGTGGACGTGACACAATGACATGATGAAGAGCCTGGTGGGGATCATGTGGATAGTGTTGGTGCTCATATCAGGTATGTATGATCAATCTATGAATCGCATGCTGGAGACTCATACTAATCTACCGATTCTGATCGATGGAAAATTTCATCTTATCGCTCCCAATATCCCAATTTATCTTTCGCTTCCACGGAACACACGATTATCATTTATTTCCTCTTTAAAGTACGAATTAGTAGCATACCTAAACAATTTTTAACTTGGCAATTTTTAATGAATAATCGGACAAATATTTATTAGAAATATATGTCTCTCACTGAACATGAATTAAATAGACAGACGTCGTGAAAATTACAAGTCAGGTCATTTTACTTCCCTTCCTAATAAATAAAAACTTTCTGATGATAAAAAAGGAACATCCTTTTTTTTTTTAGTCGTCGACGTTTCTTCCCATTTTGTACGAAAATGCAAAATGTATATAGGCGAATATTATTTTTGCATACGCGAATAACGACTGCAAATGTACGCGTGGACACGAAATCTACTTAAGGCTCGTAAAGCGTTTTCCGTGTCCCGCGAGTGTGTTTGCAAGCCCGACGTCGCTATAATCCACACGAACGCGCACGTCGTTACACGTGCTGTCGTGCATACACCTGGTGGTCTATGAGACGCGTACATTACCGCGGTTCGCGAGTATGGACATACCCAGGTCGTTCGCATTTACGATTGCATTTCTCCGCATTGTTCTTGCGCACTTATGTACGCGGAGTATACTCGCGAGACGGCCGCAATATAGTCGTTTCGTTTCTCCTCTTCTTTTTTTTTTTTATCGGGAAAAACACGCGCGAGTACAGCTGAACGGAGCAAACGACGCGATTACAAAACCAGACCTTCAAGTGCAATCCCGTTTGGAGGATTAACTACCGTTTCGCGCAGTTACATGTGATTGTCAGATATTCGTCGTGATATTTATCTGAGGAAATAATATTTATATTAAACTAAATGGCTAATTAACTGAAGACTCCCGACATCGAAATTAACAAATAAAAGGAGAAAAAGTGACAAGCCTTGACTCAAACGTACGATTATAGTTTCGTATTGAATTATTAATTAATTGTTGCTTAACGATAATAACTCACACACAACTAATTGCATTTAACTCTCAAAGCCCACTTTTTTTTCTTATTACTTGTTAATATTTATATTGATTGCAATTCAGATTAGATAACTTGTGTTTAATTATTTTCATTAATTAATTGTGTTTAATTATTATCTTCGAATTATTTGTACGGTTTAATTGTAAAATACTAAAGTCGAGCAAAACGCGCGTATGCGCATGTACGTCATTAAAATTTATAAATTGAATCACAGAAATGTGTGAAATCAATAAATTGTAAATGCATAAATGTATAAGTCGGAAACAATTTGTCATTGCGTTAGCAGACATTTCGCGCAAAATTTTAATGCCGTTGAAGTTAAATAAAAAGATAACGCGCTGTAATAAAAGTTTATCGAGGAGTCTTCGTCAATTACACGTTGTAACATTCTTAACGCACGTACACAAATTGCGGCGCATTGTTGATACAAATGCTTCGAGATTACTCCGATACGTCAGGCGTTAAATTAGAATAAACACGGAGTATCCCGTATCGCTATTGACATTCTCGCAACTTTAGTCCTTCGTCCCGCGGCTATGATCTTTCCGGCTAGTCTTGAATGCAATTTCCCAGGGACTGTCTTCCGATATACGAGCCGGAAGAACCCCCCTGGCTCAGTTTCAAAATTAAAATCACTGGCGACGTTGCATTACGTGCGCGCTAGTCAGGACGGTCCCGGGAGCTCGTAAAACGGTAATAAAATGACATGCGAGCGTAATAAATAATATAACGGCCGAATCCACCGACGACTCTATCGTAATGACGAGCTATCGACACGTATTTGCGTCTCGTCGAACGAGCGCAAGTGTTTGTCGCCTCTGCTATATCGCCGCTAATTTGTCGTTGAAAAATGAAATTTTCTCAGTCGCGATGCATAAATTATAGAATATATTCCGCACCGAAATAAAATCGATGAGATAATGCGCACGATGTGAAAAAATTCACAATGGCGAGGAATCATAAGCCTTTTTTGTCTCGTTATTTTTAGCAAACGCAGTTTTCCGACGATCTTTCAATGCAAATCGCAGATTGGAAATTATCGAATTATAAAATGTTAAACTTTCTCCCTTATTCTTGATTTGATTCGAGCAAAATGAACGGAAATCCGCTCGACTAAAATGTAACAAAAGGTTTCGAGACACGGAATAATTAAAGAGAATTTATATAAAAATATTCTTTCAACATACATATACAATTCACATTACACATGAATTTTGCGTTATCGCGATGCCTAGCGAAACGTGCTTCTCAGGCCGCGCTTTGTGGCTCCAATATTAATAGCGATTCGTAGCGTTGCACGCAGAGATCCAGAGGCTCAACGTTTTACTTTGAAATTGCAAATAAGTGGAGAACGGTTTGGACGGTTTGGACGACGGCGGATATATCTGGTCCGTATCTTCCGGCCTATGTGTTGGTCTTTATAATGACGGCAACACTTTATGCACTGCCGTACGGCAAAGGGTTAAATATGCGCAAAGCGAAATATACACGGGCACGCTCACACGGGCACGGATAATGGGAAAACTACGGAGCGGAATTACCGGGCTGTCCTGTTACGTGGGTAAACTATCCACGGCTGTCTCCCTTCCTTTGATATCTGCCCTCCGGGCGAAATATTTCCTGCTTTTCCTCTCCTCGCGCCCTTTCGGATTCCCTTGTTTTCGCTTCGTTTATCGACGACGTTCCGAATCGCGATATTAGTCCTAAATCTCGCAGAAGTGACGAGGAGTCACATTAAAATGGAAAAAAGTGGAACTGCAATAGATTGTAAATGGGACATCCATTTAAATTGATTAAGTGCAGTAAAAATAAATTATCTTCAAACTTACGTAATAATTTATATAATGACATACCATTGTGCGACGTAAGTTTGACACTATACTCGATTCAGTTTGCTGTTAATCTAACTTTAAGCCTCCGCTACATAAAGACAATAAGCATTGTTACGTGTGGAAATTTAGTTCGGTGCGATAAGTTGGCCATTTTAGGCGACGATTTTAGGACACGCTTCTCCTGTATTTCCAGGATGCTCAGGAAATCCAGACGCGAAGCGATTATACGACGACCTCTTGTCGAATTACAACAAGCTGGTTCGTCCAGTGGTCAACGTCACAGACGCCCTCACCGTTAAAATAAAGCTCAAGCTTTCGCAGCTCATCGATGTGGTAAGCAATTGCATCTTCACGACCATATCACTCGTACAACAATGTAAGAAGAAGCGAGCGAGAATTATGGATTCAAATATGGATATTAGATGATTTGTATAATATATTAATATTTTGACATCAAGTTTCAAGGCACCGTTATCAATGTCGTTATCTCTGAAGGCAAATTTTGTTCTTTATGTCTCGTAATGATAAAAATTGTTGTAGCAGATGCCGTCGACGCGTACATATATATCTATAATTCGTTTTTTAATCATCTCGGGAGAGCACAAGATATATCGGCTCATAACGAAATGTTGCGATATATTTTCAGAGCAGGGGAGAGCGATGTATTCTCACAAAATTATTCTCTTGCAGAATTTGAAGAATCAGATCATGACGACGAACCTCTGGGTCGAGCAGGTAATATATCCCAAAAAAAATCACGTAACGTAGGAATTAAAGAAGAAGAAAATTCAGGGGAACATGAGATATTTATTAAACGCACGTCGAACGATATTAGAGTAACATTCGTAACAAATCGTAGCAATTTTCGATTACGTAAGTCCGCGGAAACTTTCATTGTTGGCCGTCGTCCACGTGGAAAGTAAATGTTCGCGGCCTGTCGATGACACGTTTTAGCACGTGTCTACATGTGCGAGCGTCGCGCGCGCGCGCGCGCACGGATTTTCGTACGCAGAAACGAAGATCGGACAGAAGCTTCCGCCCGGAGAAGCCAGAAAATAACTCCGGTGAACCGTGCAACCCACTTTCAAATGCTGGATTACGTAAGATAGATAGATTCGCCCCATGTGCACGACCGTTTTTCCGTTCTAGGATATATAGCGAGCACACGAAATAGATTCGTGTAATAAATACGCGACTCGCGACGGAAAATCGGGTCATTAAAAAGCAGATACCTCCGTGATACGATTACAGGGTGTCGCCTGATAAATCTTCGAAAGTTTTCCTCTCGCCGCGAGATCAATGAGAATAAAATACTCATGTGTTTTGTAATATCATTATATACCGATTTTCTCTTCCAGTTTGCATTTTCCGAGAAACAACAAGAGATTGTACCTGTTTTCGAGACTTATTTTGACCGTATTTGCATAACTTTTTTCCACGCGCGTTCTAGATTTAGTATTTCTCTCGTGTCAGATATTTGTACATATTGAAACTTTTAATTATTGTTATTCCAGTATCGTTGCAATCAAAAAATAAAATGAAATGGTTGACGAGATGGTAATAGAAATCAAATCAGAATAAATTGAAATTCATGCCAAAGCTTGAGATTGAAACAATCCCAATTTCATTATATATTTCGATTTACACTGAATTTATTTCAAACCATCATCCACACATTAGCACTTACACGCCTCTTTTATTTCTCTGTAAAAATTGTTAAGATAAAAATAAATTAAAGTTAAATTAGAAAGGAAAGTAGTATAATTATGCTCTTTCGTTGTGTATGATCGTTTCGTCATAAAGCTAAATTCCACATGTATTATAAATTTCACAAATTGGGAAGCCACATATCTCCATATTTGGCAATTCCTGTTAGTTTATTATTCCCGTGGAAATCCCGTTGGTGTGAAAAGACACCAAATATTAATGTTGAGCGGTAAACCAACCACATCGTCGTAAATGTTCGCGCATACAGTTCGGAGAGTTGCGAACGAGCGCCATGCCACCCGAAAGTTCAGGATATCCACCGCGTCACGCATCTCACAATATTATCGCAAAGTTTGCGCGCGAAAATATTAATTTCGCAGCGATTCATCGACGAGATTAATAAGTTCGTACTGCTGACGCCAACGTCCGCATCGCGAATAAATTGTCCGCCGATTTTTCAAATTAAACTCTTTAAATTCAACTTTATAATAATTTCTGTAATATGATATATTGACTTGTGGCAACGTTATCTCCGCTGATCTGCGTATTTTAATAAAACGTGTCGTGTCATTTGTCACAGTTTATACATGTGAATTTTTTTTAATCGAAATTGCAACTAACGCACGTTTAAATTATTACGAAAAAATTATGCGAAAAAATTGAAGAGCCCAATAAAGGATCAATAGGAAATATATCGCGAATAAACATCCCCCCTCCCCCCTCTTCTCATTCTGCGGTTAAATTTAATTCCCTGCTTTAAAGCGTGTCGGAGTTGCAAATGGATTACGAGGATTACGCTATTTCGCGATGAATATTTAATAAATTACCTCGCAGAGTGTACACCGCTCGCTATTTAACTAAGCGTTACCTTTGGTTCGGTTAAACACAGCCAAATTTCGCAGAATATAGTCATGTCCAACTGCATGCCGGTATAATATTCTATCTGGCAAATATAGCGACGCGTAAACGAAGAGAGAGACAGAGAGAGAGACTTCGGCTCCGAGCTAATATTCAACATGCCCCACGCATAAAGGCTGTGTCCACGCCCGAAGGAAGCGCATTTCCGGCGACAAGCGGTGTCGGCGCTTCATCGTTTGTGGACGTTCCGTTAACATGAGTAGAAAATTGAGAGTAATAAAAGCAATCGTGTTTTATTAAAGCTAATTTAGTTTTTATGTTCGTTTAATTAGTTCACTCAGAAATTTTACACAGCGATCGGAATAAATGGAAAGAAATTTATTGGATCTCTTTCAAAAAAATTCTTCAAGAAAAAGATGCTAAGAGATAATAAGTTGAAAATAGAATTTTCGTTTAGTCTTTCATATTTGTAAAAAAATTAAGAGAATATTATATTCCTTATTTAATTCTGAGTGGACATTTTCTTTTAACAGTACTTTAATTTATAAAGTATATTGCAGAAATGTAAGATATTGTAATTTTAAAAAGAGCGATGACTCTCTCGACATTTTTATTGAGAAAGAATTGACTTCGAATTCACGTCCAAAAATTCATAGTAAAAGTTTGATCCATTTATCTTAAGATACTCTTTATAAAAGCTGAATGTCTTCGACGAAGGTGTTATAAATTTCTCTGATATGCAACACATTATTATGCAATGTTATAATCCTACGAATTTTTTTAAATCTATTGTGAAATACTAAGAAAAAAAGACGCGCTTCGCGTATAATGAGCTGCGAAATTGAATAGATCAATGGCATAGAAATTTTTCAATAAAACGCGCAATTTTAATCGGGCAGAATGAATGAACAAGGACAAGAAGTTCGTTGCACCGCATGCAAATCTGCGCGTTTCAGCCTTACAACTCTCAATGAGGAAAGTTACAAAATATTGCCTCTGTGCACGGTTTGTGCACGGTAAAGTAGCTTCAGCGTGATCTCCCGATCCTTTGTCGCTTCCCATTTTAAATACATAAATTACCGATAGATAAATTCGTTGAATATTCGCGACGGAGAGTGTCTGCACCGCGATGAACGCGACGCATTTACGTGCGATGAAGAAACATAAAACACGCGAATAGTTTTATGGCATTTTACTCAATGCGATAATATATCATTTCTTTTCCATTCCGAACGACAATTTTTCACGATGATTTATTCAATCATCGACATTGTTCTGGCATGTAAAAATATGAGTTTGTTCGTAACGGGAACAAAAAAGAGATTATAATATGAAAGAAAAATTTCGTTCATAAAAACTTTTCCACATTACTTACTATGTTTTGTTCACATCACTTACCACGCAACGCAAAATTAAAAATAGCACGACATAGTGTTAAGTTTTACTTGTCAATTTGAGAGATTAAGCCATTGTAATGAGTAAAAAAAAACCAATTTTAAATTTTATTAAACCATTTTTTAATTTTACTAAACCAAATTTAATTAAACCAGACCAATTTTAAAAGAGAGGCTTTTTCTAATTCAAAAGAAATGTGAGCAGATGCATAAGATTGGTTTCACCTATCTTGGAGATAGAAATGGTGAAATCAATCTTATTTCATCTATTTAATCAAGAGCATAGAAATTAATATTGTATCGAAAATGATAACCAATACAGTTTCCTTATCAATAACAAATATTAGTTGAAGAAAGACTTTACGTATGAACGTATTGATTTAATTACAATTACCGGTTGTTCTTGTTCGAAGTTTCCGCATTAGACACATGAGCATTAAAGCAACGGATATTATGATAGACATTATTTTGGACGGACGTCGTTACCCTAGTTATATGAACGTTGATCTATTGAAAATTCGCACAATAGATAAGACGGATGAAATGTGGTTTTCGGTTATGTACTATATTGAAAGTGCAAAAAAAGAGTAGCACGAATCAAAGAGATGTGTACTGTGTGCTGCGAACTGCATCAACTTCGAGAGAAAAATGCCAATAATAGCAAAAAAGATTATATTCGAGATCCAATTTTTAAAAAACGCGACAAGAAAAATAATATTTTTTAAAATTTCTACAGTGGCGTAATCCCTCGAAAGATGTAAAATAACATAAAATGACAAAATGACAGGAAAAGTAGTGTTTGCGATAACGATAATGATAACGTTTACGATTCTTTGTTCGCAGTCATGGTATGATTACAAGCTAAAATGGGATCCGAAGGAATACGGTGGGGTGGAGATGCTGCATGTGCCGTCAGATCATATATGGAGGCCCGATATAGTTTTATACAACAAGTAAGACATTATTATCATTAACGGAAATTAGATGTGTTATCTTTTCTTTTTTTTAATGTACATTATTTATAGAACATTGTCGATTTAAATAAATAACTGATTAAAAACCGATAACGTTTCGCGCTTATAGTGTATAATGAGTTAGATAAAAGCATGTGGGTGATTTCATCACTTTAAAATCAAAATTTTTTACATGGTTATTGAAAGATTATTAGATATATTCTCATATCATTGTATTAGAAAATTTAGCCTCTATTATTATCAATTATTATCGAACAGATTTTCTTTTTAAAGAGTTATTGAAGATTAAACTTATGAAGTATGGTAGAATCTTTTCATTTCAGAAATAAACGAGTTATTTCCTAAAGAATAAAATATATGTTTGTATGACAAATTATAGGCTATCCAATAAAATTGATACAATATTTTAAATTAAGTAGAATGTAAAAATTTTTTATGGAATTATATCTGAAAATGCTTTATTAAAAACTTATCAATAAGTCAATAATACACTATTCTATATAAACGACTTGCTCCCTTAGAAAAATAACTGTCAGTTATAACAACAGTTATCTTTCAACTGACAGTTATCTTGATCTCTGTATCGTTCTTATTTATTTAGAGTCATAAGACTGTATATAACATTGAATAAATAAAAGAGGTCGAGAAGGGTTCTAAGGAATTATGAAACTCATAAGAACAGTTGTGCCATTGAATTATTGATCTCTCATAATTCTTTAATAAAGCATTTTTGAAATGGACGTTTATATTAACTTTTTTTAGTTGACCTCCTTAAATATCAATTTGGTCTCCATCTTTTTCAACATTTTGCACAGCACACAACAAATCCACGAGAGATATTACTACGTTTCTATTTACGGAATGATAGACTTTCGAATAATGTATTATAATTTAAAAACAATTTTACTTATAGTTTTTCAAATGAAATTATTTTTTCCCGAGAAAGAAATATGAAAGAATTTACGTTTGACAGCGCCGACGGTAACTTCGAGGTGACGCTGGCGACGAAGGCGACCCTCAACTACACGGGTAGGGTCGAGTGGAAGCCGCCGGCGATTTATAAGTCTTCCTGCGAGATCGACGTCGAATATTTTCCCTTCGACGAGCAGACGTGCGTGATGAAATTCGGCTCGTGGACTTACGACGGCTTCCAGGTGAGAATTGCCTGGTATCTCGCGGATGTTTCAAAAATTTCCTTCCGTTCTCCAAACGCGTGACCGATCGATTTAACTGTCGCAGGAAGGCCACTTGTCTTTATTTGTGAGTTAAAAAAAGAATTGACAATTTTATATATATCTATAGAAAGGCACTATATCGTACTATACGTGGAAGTGTACATTTGCAAGGATATTTTTATCGTATTTCCAGTAATCTTCTTCTTCGCGAGTCGAAAGTCTGATAAATAATTAGATCTTTTGCCTGCTCTCGAGAAACTTTTTCCTTCGCGACATGTGTGCTTCCTAGATCCATTCAATTAATTTCGAGGATTCAAAGAATTCAATTTGTCGGGGCAATAGAAAGCTCTTGCAGGGTTCTTGTTAGAGCAATCATAAATATTCCGAGAGCGTCTTTCGTGGCGTGTTACGACGAGAGTATTATTGTCCGCCATTAGACACCGCGAGCGGTGAAAGATCATATATATCGCTTGTTATCTTTTTTTTTTATTGAGTAAAATGTCGCTTGTTAGAAGTGCAATCGAGTATAAATGGCTGGGCGGAACTGAAATTGAAATAAAAGAAATGAAACGGTGAGACCAATAATTGTCTGACCTAAATATTAAGTATTTAATGCTATTTGAGTGCTTTTGTTTTATATCGTGATACGATCTATCTCTACTCATGGTAAGGCTTTAGACATTGTAATTTGTCTGATTTAACTTCAAATATCTTCATCGATAGTACGTACGGACTTTCTCATAATGATAGAAAAAGATCGAGCATGAGTATCGATTGATTGAACGTTAAGCAGCGCGACATCAACAATGCATTGTAAAATTTAGTAATTTACTGTTAAGGTCGATCTTAGACACATCGACGAGGTCCGAGGCAGCAATGTCGTCGACATCGGCGTCGATCTGTCGGAGTTTTATACTTCCGTCGAGTGGGATATACTAGAAGTCCCTGCTGTAAGGTACATATTTGCTTTGATAATTTTCTAAATCCTCTCTTAGATCATTAAAGCATTTGATTTTCCACCCAATAATTTTCTGCGAAAACAAATTGTGGAAATATATTGATAACAATATAAAAACTGACTTTTTCCCCGCAAATTAAGCATTGATAATAACTTTATTAATAATTAGCAGTAATATTAATAATACTGTTTTATTTGTATTTTGAATTGAAGAAAATTGTGAAAATATGCATGAATGCTTTTAATATTAATATTGTTTAAACGAAATATGCGAATGTACAAATTGCAGAAACGAAAAGTTTTACACGTGTTGTGACGAGCCTTATCTCGACATCACTTTCAACATCACCATGAGACGGAAGACTCTATTCTATACCGTTAACCTCATAATACCCTGCATGGGGATATCATTCCTCACGGTGTTGGTATTTTACTTGCCAAGCGACAGTGGAGAGAAGGTAATTAATTCATAACTTATTCTTTTGATTTTATCTTATACGTTGCATTATGTGATATATCTTATTAAAATTCGATTAAACTAGAATAAAACGATTAGTTTACGTTTAGAGAAAGAGAGAGATAAGAAAATAAAACTTACAATTGTTAGTATAGCGTTCGGTCTTTTCGCAAATACTACAAGTGTGGTTTTAAAAAAGTTTAGATATTTAATCGGGATAAAAATTAGTCGGGCACAAAAATTATTGTTTAAAACGCAAAGACAAGATTAGGCTAAGACAATTCGTGATTAGATTACATCTGGATGAAACTTGCCCCATAGTTTAATACACTCGATTTTCCTTCGATATATTAATCTGCGTGTTTAAGATCCTTTAGATATTTGTTAAAGACGCAACCGGAGAATTAATCCTCAAAATGCAAGAATTTCATTCCATTAAATCGAAATAGCTCGCGATCGACCTTATCAAAATAGAACGGTATAGTTCGCGCGGCATTACAGTTTTATTCACGATCGACCTTATTGTCCCGATATCGCGTTTCTCTTTATACACCTTCGGGAACTTTGTTCTATCGTCGCAATCGGAAATTAATTTTGCAGACGCACAAAGATTTGGTTCGATTAGATCGGAATATGGAATATGGCACATTTTGTACGCCATTACGGTTTAATCCGCGACCGACCTTTTCACGTCGAATGTTACGTTTTTAAGCGCCTTGTAAGGTACACTCGACCTCGAGAGAGCACCAATATCCACTTACCGACTTACATAATTCAGACGTATTCTTCCGCTTTGTCACCGCGAGAGGTATACCGAGCTGTCCTACGCGGAAGATAGGCAAGCAAGAAAAAAGGGAGAGAAGGTCAAATGTCAGGGTACCGGTCGTTTAGCAATCGGCGAGAATACGCAACGAGGATACACGGGGAGAGAAACAGGACTGGGGTGAAGCGGCTGTAATGCGTCTCTCGCAACGTGCTCGGCACACAGAATCAATGCGAGAGGGCTGAGAGACAAAACCCTCTCCAATCGGCCCCAATGCACTTTTAAGGTGCAACTCGTATATACGTTTGCAGCCGTATAAATTTGCAATCGAGAGCTCATTCCACTCCATGAGAAGAAAACAGAAACCTACTGATAAAATTAAAACTGCGCTTTTAAAACGTTTATCTGTTTCTCTCTCGACGCAATATTCTCGGGTCATTAATTTTTCGATGAAATTATCAATTTTCGATTTTACTTGTAAATCTTCTTTCTCATGTTGCAAATAAAGCAATTCGAGACATTGCAATAAGATTATGTAATCGTTTGTAGGTTTCAGAATATACGAGCCGCTTAGAAGCCAAACTAATCAATTTATTTACGGAATAATACGTAGAGAAAGCTGATAAAGTTATAAATTAATTTATTGTCAGCTCCGGAATCAAAATTATTTATTGAAGATGGAGTTAATTAGTAACTGGTTTCTGAGAGACTCGTAACTAAGAAACCAGGAATAAGACAGTAACCGAGATTATTTTCAGTTTATGTGTATGTGTGTGTATGTGTAATCTATTTTAAATATTCAGGAGTACCCAAGAAAATACATAATTCATATCTCTGTATCGCTTTTGAAATATATCCTTATAACGTAGTCTAATAAATAATATAAGAAACCTTTTTCTCTCGTTCTGCCGTAGGTCAGTTTGTCCATCTCGATTCTATTGTCACTGACTGTGTTCTTCCTTTTGCTGGCCGAGATTATCCCGCCTACGTCGCTCGTAGTACCGCTTCTTGGTAAATTCGTCCTCTTCACTATGATCCTCGACACCTTCAGGTATGGTATACGAAAATCGCTACTGCCAAGGGGACACTTGTAAAGTGCGTTATATACTCGAACGTTAAATTTATTAAGTTAAATGGTACATTTGCTTTAAATACTAATTGAACGAAACTCAGATTTTTTTTAAATACTGTTGCTGGTGTTTTGCCAATGTACTACTCCTGATTTTATTGTTCCATCTACCGGAAAACATGTGCCACTTTAATTTAAAGCTAGTACAATTATTGACTACCGAATAACCGTCGCGATCCTTCTTTCGCATTCCATTCATTCTTTCGTGAATTTACAGCATATGCGTAACAGTGGTGGTCCTGAATGTGCACTTCCGTTCGCCGCAGACCCACGTAATGTCGCCGTGGGTCCGACGCGTGTTCATCCACGTTCTGCCGAGGCTGCTGGTAATGCGCAGGTATAATACGCCATCGCAGAGAACCGATTACGATTCCAGGCAAGATATATTCTTCTGGCATTTGTGGCCCGGTCATTGGAACCACGCCAGAGCGAGCATTAGAGCACTCATTAGCGTGCACGTGACGTTAGTGTCGCGTCATACCTGCAAGCATTTAGCACCACGGTGCATCACTTCTGCATCGCGCTGCATCGTGAGTGATGTGTCTGTCGCTAGTCGCATCTCTCCCCCGCTGTGTTTTATTTGTCATACAAATAAAATTTCCTGACTCCCGCCGAGGCGTCGCTCGGCATCGACGGTCGGATTGTTTATTTCCATGCCTCACGAGTGTCTCTCGTAAAAAGAGTATGTACTTTAAGATTTATATCATTATCAAATTAAACGATTTGAAATTATAATTAAAGCTTTTCCCGATGGGACCACAAAGAGACGAAATTGTACTTCGATAATATTCTGTAATTGTGTAGTTTTATTCAGGAATTTTATTTTATGAAGCGAAGCATTATTTTTACATCGCGCTATTACAATGCGCCGCATCGAAATAATGCTTTATTAATACTGTCGAGCATTTTTTTATATCGCGCTGTTACATGCGCAGCATCGAAATAATGCTTTATTAATACTACCGTCAGATTGAGCATTGTCACATAGCCACACACTAATTTTATTTAGAATTTAGAGTCTCTTCATTATTTGACATCACTCGAATACATCTGCAATATTCGCAACTCTACCAAACTAGAAGTTAGGAGCATGTGTAGTCACGAGCTCGTTAGAGTATGGTGCGAGTATCGTAAAGCCGACTTTACGAAGCAATAAATTATTCATTGCTGCACACTAATTGTAAGCTTAAAGCCATTATAATACGGGCTGTCAGTGGATTCTATTACTAGTAGTGGTTCTTCGATCACTTCGTTCGAAGAATACCGGCTTTGGAACTGTATGGATACTGTTAAGAAATAATTCGTGCGATCGTAGGAACTAGTCAGTCTTTGATTATCGGGAATTTAAAAAAAAATATGCAAGATATTAGATATACGATCGCATGAATCTCAGCATATTTATTGTCAGATATACTTTTATAGTTCCGGAAATTTTGGGATGAGACAAAATGAATTTCCGTGTCGGATAAACCATATTGTGCTTTTACCTTCTCAGGCCGCAGTACCAACTAGATAAACATGGACGTAGCCTGGGCGGGCATCATGGGCATCGCGTGATGGTCAGAACATGCAATGGTCTCGAACTGCGAGACCCATCACTGTTCGTTGAGTCCTCGGCCTCGGAGCTGGTCGAGTCCTCCGTGCTCTTTCCTAGTGTCGATTCACGGGATGAGCTGCATCCTCGGTGCGTGTCGTCCAGATTACTCTCGAAACGCTCCAAATGTGTATTATTTGATATGTTATATGGTGCAAAATAATGTGTAATTTATTTAATTATTATAATTCCAAGATTCACATATGATCATACGCTTCATTATATTTTACGTTTTGATGTATCTGATAAAAATATAACTTATAAAGATTATACACAAACTTTAAAACTATAGATTTTTAAAAATAAGTATTTGTATAAGCAATTGTGTCAGTATATAACTGTAAAAAATTAGTACGAAAACAGTAAAAATAATAATTTCAAAAAATTTAAATGTAAAGAAAATATGAAAAATAACACTAGCATGATGAATACATTACATAGCTTTATGTATCTTGAAATTAATTACTTTTAGTTGACCTAAAACTTCTATCTGATGTTTTTATGCAACATCGTATATTTTTTCGAGTCATTTTCTCAAATATTTTCTTAATATACATATATTCGTGGTCATCTGTTTTGCGACTTGTGCATTGTCTGCTTAGGGAGCTGGAAGCAGTAAATTTAGGAAGTACGTGCCGTATCCACGGTTCGCCAGCGGCAACGGCCGCGCCGCAGCCGCAGCTTCCAACAGAGGAGAGCGTCGACGCTCTCTGCAACACGCTTCACCATTGGCATCACTGCCCAGAACTATACAAGGCCATAGAAGGCATCCGCTTCATCGCCGATCATACGAAGAGAGAAGAGGATTCTACTAGAGTAATTATAATTTCGCATACAATTCGAATATCAGCACAGTATTCCAATATATAAAATATAACAAATACAAGTCGGAAGATCTTCATAGAATAAAGAAACATTAGAATATCTAAAAACAATTCTGAAATTAAAAAATTTTCTGAATTTTTTACATTCAACCTTTTAGGCTCTTATTAGATATTATTTAATAAACGCTGAAATTTTTCTTCTTTAGAAATTTGACTATTTCGAATTGTACAACATTAAAATATCCGAATAATTGCATTCTTTTGTCAAATATGAAACGTACGTAATATCTTTGAATAAAAATATAATAATTTCTGTGTCCTAAAATGTCAGTACATTTCAAAATAGCAGAAACTTTATTGCAATCTTCAATAGAATCTTTTTTTCCGCGCATACCCATAAATCTGCTCCGCGTAGCTGTAGAAAACATGTACTTTATGGGCCGTCTACAATGAGTCGTAGTCGTAAGATCGTACAACAAATCGACCAACGACAATCAAGATATAAGAAAACTTGATTGTGGTTGCTCGATTTGTTTACGATCTTACGACTACGACTCCATTGTAGACGAGGTATTACATTCTTGTCATTGAGTACTCAATCGTAGGTCAAGGAGGATTGGAAGTACGTCGCGATGGTGCTCGACAGACTATTCCTCTGGATCTTTACGTTAGCCGTAGTCGTCGGCACGGCCGGGATTATATTGCAGGCGCCGACCTTGTACGACGATCGCATCCCTATCGACGTACGGCTCTCCGAAATCGCCTCCACCACTGCCAAGCCACACATAGTCACGAGCCTCTGAGGGACAATTACTAATTGCATTAATGCCGCGCGCGTAAAACACGTATACAAACATATACACGACAACCTATTACTACTATTACTACATCGACACAGGCGACAAGCGAAACGTGTTAACGTCCGAAAGACTGAAGCCTCGCTAGGTCTTCTGCATAAGTGCATGTTGTTCGACTTTGAGCATTTGCGCCGCTGTCGAACGGAGAATTCTTATTATTATTAACCCACTAACTGTCAGATTTTTTATTTTTTATTTTTAACCGATGATATAAGAAAAATTATTAACGGAACTAAGGACATAAAAAAATTGAGTCGCTGGTCTACATATGAGGATAGAGACAGTTAATGGGTTAAAACGATGCGTACCCTCGCTTCTCTATTTCGCGCAACACTCAGAATTATTAATTAATTAAAAACATTTCTGCAACTACATGTGAGAGAATTAAAATAGTCAGTTTATTTTTGTAAATGTTCAAAATTCGAGATCAGGTTGGTTTCAGCAATCCCACTTTTGAATCTTTTCGTTCTCGGTTATTTAAAATTGTTACCTTGCTGTTTCTAATGAAATAAGCGACATACGCTTACATATTTATTAATCATGGCCTAGGGGGATAGAGCGATTCGTAATCACGCGTTAATTTTGTCGATTTACTAAGAATTCCCGAGCCACAGCGGAAGATGAGCTTCCTGCGCACAGAAGGTGATAAAGGAAGGAATAACACGACGGAGAATATGTCTCAACCAATTGCACGCTGATCGCGTTTGATTCCGTGTAGCACATGGACGGTGTAAGAAGTTCACATGTAGGTAATATAATCCGATGAACACGAGATAGATCTTCCTATTTCTCGAATTAAATCGATGGAAAATTGAGCTTATCATGTGGATCAACAAAACGTGCAATTATAAGATTAAAGATTGGCTGATTTTCAATAAAATCCAAGCAAGGATATGTATATATATATATATATATATATATAT
>VBVQ01002118.1:0-27393 GCA_011636635.1 Tetramorium simillimum | reverse complement strand
CCTTCACGGTGCACACACCGCCGCCCACCTTTCGTGTGTAGGGAAACCTGGGTGGTGCTTTAATCCCTTTCCATTTTACGAGCGCCTTTTACGAGCCCGCCTTGCAGGACCGTTTGCGCCGATATGCAGGTTTTGGAAACGAGCGGGTTGCCTTCCGGCGGCCGAGACGCACCGGGCGTCTCGGAAGTGAGACGCGGTAGCGCTTGGCTTGTCATCGCTTGACACATTTGACTGCGATATTTCTCCGAGATTTTAAAATCGTTCACATTGAGATATCGGATCCGTTGTCAAAGTTTTCTATCGCATGTATAAATTTAAGATGAATTTTATTTACATAGACCCTTTATTTTATTGCCGAAATATTTAAATCTAAAATATGAAAAATTACGGCACAATTCCTGAAAGTGGGATTTAAACTTTTATTTATTTGCGCGTCGACGAAGCGAGAGATTTTCAATCTTTTCTCGAGGACACCCGATATGTGCAAGCCGGGGCGTATTCTGCATCGTATCCGCAGAAGTACCGCGGTGGGATAAAATCGTCCGCCTGTATATCACGAAAATTGTGCACGAAAACAACAACGGCGCGATGCCGTGGCATCGTAAAGGGAAAGGAACGGTGGCGCGATTCGATTCTTCGTTTACGTTGCGTAGAAGCGGCAAATGGGATTTAGCGAATGCGATTTCGCATCGCGTTGCGTTGCTCTTCAAGATGTATTTTATGCGGTAACTTACTACAACGTGTAACCCTCGCGTAAAATGGTACACGATTTGATGATAAACATTGGTTGTATATAAACCATTCAAAGCTTGAATGTTTCTATATCTTGTGCCGAGTAAACTTCTCCTGTTCTTTCTTGCTATCATAATCAATTTTTGGCAGTACAGCTTGCCGAATAATTCGTTTAAAGATTTTCCGTTTATTAAATATAATTTTTGAAGAAATAGAAATCTTTATAATAATTTATATTGAACTAGATGAATAAATAAGCTGTGATTGTAACAATTATTTTACTAACTCGTAATAAATATTTTTACAATTCTTTTTTCATAAAAATTATATAGCTAAATCAAGAGTTAGAATAAAAAATCTATCAAAAATTATTTTGATATTTCAAAGTTTAAAGAAATTATGATCTAATGAGGGAATATTATAAATGTATAATTCATAATTTCTAATATTTTATTTAAATAAAAACAGAAAGATTATAAATCATGAATATCTATACTGATTATTTTTTTAATTAAAAGCATCCTATCTGGTTTAATTTATTTTAAAAATATAAAATTAGGAAATGAAAAGTATCAATTGTTAGTAGTAAGTGCTATTACTATTTTTATTCAAAGTATCATAAGAATTATTATCATCTTTCTTTTCTCCTCCGATCAAAGAAATCATACTTAAGCGACTGTTCTCGTCTCTCCTGTAAGTGCGGAAGTTGAGTGCGATCTTGCCATTCTGCGAACGATCAGAAATTGAATAGAGGATCGCGGAGAGGTAAGGGTGGCCGGATAACTTGAGGCGGTGAGCGGGAAATAAATTTTCCTCCGGTAAGATCCGCCGACATGGAGACCAACATGTTCGCAAGTCGTATGTACATTTTTACACCTGCTGTTAGACTTTCCGACTGAGCTTTGTAAAATTTCAAGTAAAAGATGAAAGGAAGATCCGCGTATAATAAATCATCCCTCGTTTTCAATATCGTGATATGAGAATGGATTTAAAATGTGACGATTTGTATTTGATACGTATATTTCAATGAATAATCTAATAAAATGCTCAAATAAGATTCCTGTATTCGCAAAAAGAAAAGCAAGATTTATGAGAGAATTTATGTTGAGATAAAATTTTAATATATGCCGTAGAGAATCTTACGATGATACTGTATTTTATGGAAGAGAAACAATATACCTTTTGGATATGTGAATAAATTTTGTGAGATACTCTCAGTTTATAAAATAATAATTGAACGAAATGTTCATTTTAATTTTCTAGTTTTCTATACACATATTTTCCAGATAGTCGATAAAAATTGGAATTTAGTTAGTTAACGAAGAGAATACAAAATTGGGAACAACAAAAAAATTGCTTTTATAATAATTATTCAATACATTTGTCAGAAACATAATTTTTATATATACTTCAGACTCATTTCCGAATTTTTCGTTTTAACGCATGTAAGAGTTTATCCAACAAATAAAATAAGACTTGTATGTCACATAATTTTTAAGCGACACGTTTTAAAAGTCCAAATGATGCGTTTATTATATATAATGCATATTTGTGTCACTTAATACTAATATAAGACGCACGAAGCTCGCAACCAGCTGCGGAGCTTCCACCGGAGCGTTGTAAAATCCGACCTCGCGAACCCTGAAGAAAATCACGCCTACTTGCACGTATCTATTCGTGAGCACGCACACAAACGTGCGCGCGCGCGCACGAGAACGCAGAGAGAGAGGGAGAAAGAAAGTAAGAGAGAAAAGATCCACTGAGTTAGCGGGAACACGAAGACAGAAAGAGAGATGCCTGCGCGAGGAGGGTGGAAGCGGCAGCGTGCGAGGGGATTGCAAGGTGAAACCGCTCGACAAGGACGTGCGCGGGGGCATGTAGTGCAATATACATGTGAGTTGACGAAGAGAGAAGAAGACGGAAGGTCACGGAAGGGAGAGAAAAGGGCAGGGACGAGATGGAGAGAGACAGAGGCGGTAGTTGTGTGTCGAGGGCTTGCCGTACCCCCCTTTCGACCTCTCTCCTCCCTCGAGGAAGGGGTCGGCGAGAGGACGGGGGTGGCGAAACTATGCGAAGAATGTGCAATTAGTGAACAGAGCATGAGGTGGAGTCGGGGGTGAGGATCGGTGCGGGGAGCTAGGGATGGTACGGGTCCCGGAAAGGGAGCGAGTATACGGGCCGCGGGGAGGGAGTTGCCGACGGATCCTGGTATGGTGGTGCCATGCCGGCGAATGGTATCTCTCTCTCTCTCTCTCTCTTGCTCTCTCGCTCTCGCCCTCTCGGTGTGTGTCGGTGGTGATGTCGAGGGTGGTAGTGGTGGCTGCGTGTAGCGCCGAAGAAAATGGAAAGAAAGGAAGATGGATGGAATGGCGCCTAGGGATGATAAGAAGAAGAACGGACTGGGTTGCGGGGTTTGCCCGGTAGTTGTAGTAGTAGCAGAGGGGTTTGTCGAGGTCGTCAGGGTGGGGGTCACCGTGTCAAGATGCGAGAGAATCCTCCTTCTGGCGCAAGGACACTTATCGACTTCCCGACCCCTCCGGCTGCCCTCCCGCGTCCTTGCTACGAAAGTATACACGCCCATATAGCTTTTTGGTGCCTTTTGAGGCCATGCGGGAGTATCTCGGCTTTCTCGTTCCTCGCGCGATCAGATACTTGACGACTTTCTTCACTGCCTTTACTAGTGTTACGAGAAATCTTAACATATTTTTTTTTTGTTTTCGAAAAAGAATCTTAAATCACATTCTGGGATTATAATAGTTTAATTAAGGTAGTGAGCAAAATATGCCAGATGTAATAAATCACATAGCTGTTCTGTTACATACCATTATTTAAGTTCTATTCTCTGGAGAAATTCTACATTTTCCTCTTTGTAATTTTTTTTCTTTCTGATTGTAAGAGATTATCTCTTTATAGCTTTACGTAATAGAAAATACCTGTTTTTTTCTCTTATTAAGTACGATATTTTTATTTGTATTACAGTTTCGCTTGACAGCTCAAATTTCTTCAAAACTTTTTCACAATCTTGCAATCAATTTCTTTCCGATGTTAAAATTTTTTAAAACAGCAACACATAAGCAATACGTTATCTGATGCTGATATTGTTCTCGAAAGAATTAGAAAATTTAAATAAAATTTTCTGGATCGGAAATATTTTTCGGGTCGGCGTGAACAGAGCTTAAGGAGTCTTTTTCGTGCTTACTCCTAGAGGTCGGCCGCGATGTGTACAGTAATCGCTAATTGACCAAACGAGCTTAAACGCACTTCGCCGACTGAAGGACCAGCACGAGGCGTACTGTTTGTAAACCATCGATTAGCGTCGGTGCTTCGTGGTAAAGTCCAGGATACCCCGAGGACCACTGGTGAGCCTCTCGGGCCCTCGACATGTCAAAAGCGATCCCTCTCGACGACGTCAACCGAGCACCAAGGTCGTTCGAGCGAGTACCCTCCGTTATTGCAGCTCGTAGCTGCACAATTTGCGGCTCTACTCCATAACATAGAGATCATTGAAATAGTCTGTTGAGACGGCGACGGTGGATCTTAGAAAAACACTCGAGGAGAAACATGATAATCTTCCTCGTCAAATTAATCAGCTAGTAATTATGGTAATAGAAAAACTTAATCGCGATAACGGCTTGATAAGAGAAATGATAGATTGATGAAAAGTGCTGAAAATCTTCTTGATTGAATTATATCTATTTAGGCCAATTAATATAAACGATAATTATATTATTTATGACCTAACGGTACTTAATTGGAAGTCTATCTAATTAGAAGATTTAATTACACGATAAGTGGAAAATTTACATGAATCGGGAGATGTAATTTTTATCAATCGAAGCCTTTATGAATTTTGTAGTAATTTAACGGTTTATACAAATGGGAGATTAATGATGTTAATAGGCGAGAAACGTGATTTGCCAAAAATCCTTACTGTTAATATTTTTTCTTCGGATGTAATTGCAGGCTATGCCTTTATATATACACGCCTCTTATATATATAATTTCACAAAAGAATCCGTGACTGCGCGTTTCTCCGCTACGTAATAACTCAACAGATAGGCATCGGCTGAAGATTCATATCGCTATGAACGATGATCACTAAATCTAATATGGTTAATGAACATTGGACACATTGGTATTTACAATTACGTTTCGAAACGATGTATTTATAACGCTGTGTTATAAGTTCAAGAAACTATTTCTTCAGTTATCCCGTTATAATTTTTTCAATGGCGATAAATGCAAATTAATGGAATAATTAATCCGAGTTAAACTGATAAAATAAGAGCACAATTAATAATCGATCTTGCAAACGGTATTCACGTATGCTGGTAATTTAAAAATAAGAAAAAATAAACTTGTATACAAGTAATTAATTCGTGTAATGGTTACGTTAAAGAAATAAATTGAAGCTTATAGTGCGACTATTCGTGAGTTACTTGCTGACAATTTATAGAACATCGTCGTCGGAAAATTATGTATGATGTAAGCGGATATTTTATTGAGCGGAACACCTCTGTCGCTGAATTCTCCTTCCGACGGGAAGCCGCGCCGTTGCTTTGCGTTTCGCTAACGAGCTTGTAATGGGACATATTTCTTCCGTGTAAGCTTTCTCGCTGTCATTTCCAATCAGCCGGTAATAACGCCTGGGGGCCTCTTAAAATAGCGTTACGCGTGTGCAACAAACTGTATCTTCTTACTCGGGATCGTAGGTAGTTCACACACTTCGCTATAAATAAACGAGCGAGAGAGAAAGATCTCTCTCCCCGTGCTCGTTACTTCGAGTTCGCGATCATAATGGCCCTTCTTGTTAAATTGAGCATCAGCCAAGTGATTTACGTTGATTGCTCGTCGCGTCGCGCATCCAGCAGCCTCTTTCCCTCTCTTTATCCCTCCGCTCTCTCTATCTCCCTTTCTCTCTCCCTTTTTGTCTTCTCTTTCTTTCTCCTTCGGCCGCTCTTATCTTACTCACCTTGTACATCCGATGTCGAACGCTGATCTCGATCTCATCTACATGCTCGGGCAATGATCGATCTTCGCTTCGGCCTGAAGTGGAGAAGTGCCTGGGGCATGGCTCTTACATGTTCCCCTTTTCTACCCTCGTCATCTGACGCTCTTTGTGAAAAAAGGGCCTCACCTTCTTCGATAATAAATTGCTTCTAAACTTGTGCAGGTAGATGCCGAAAAAGACATTGTAAAGCCGCTAACAGCAAACAATCGAGAATGAAAACACTTAATTGTCGATAAAGCTGCACACTACTGAAATTGCATCGTGTATGAAAATATCAAATTAAAATTACATTAAAAGGCAACTTTTTTCAAGATTAGAAGAGAAATGAAATTTTGTTATTGATTTAGTATCTATTAAATTTAATTTATCAGACTTCCAAATCGTACGAATAAAAATTTCAAATTTTCGTTAAAGAATTTATATATTTTTGAATCTGGCAATGCAATATTCTCTGAATATTTTATGTCATTATATGACCAATTATCTTAATCTAGATCGTTCTACTTTATTATTATCGAGAAAATATAGGAAGATCAACTAGATTGGAGGAGAAAATACTTAAAAGTCTCAGGCAAAAGGTATAAGCGGCAACGTTGACACAATGATTCGTAAGAACCGTCGATCGACTTGGCGCGGAGTAGGAAAAGTCAAATAAACCGCGTCTCTTCTTTGTAGTCGGTGGCGTTCTATGGAGATGCCTAAGCCGGCATAATCGACCCCCTACGAAGAATGTTCGGCCTTCAAAAACAGAGAAGGAACGCGGCCGGCGGTGGCGCATGGTTCATAGCGGGCCATTTAACGGTCTTTGCGAAATTGAGTCATCACGCGGTTCCCCTGGAATCTCGAATATTTTCCTCCCGATGCTTCAGCTTCTCCGTACCACCACCCCCCCCTCTTCTCTCTTCTCTCTCTCTCTCCCCCCTCTCGTCTCGTCGTACCCCCTACCGCAGAGACTCTTGCACATCTCTCCCTCTTACCATCCGACGAAGACAACACACCCTCATAGATCCTCGTCGTCACGATCCTCCGCCGGGATCTCGCAGCTCCCTGCGGAAGATTCGCAGCGGATGCGAGCGGATTTCCGAATTTCCGTGACCGAGAGAAACACAAATGAACGCGCGCACGAGACGTTGCCCGAATTCTTTCGTCCACGTACCATATATTCCTCACATAACTTCTGTAGCGGATGCGAGAGAAAGGGTGGCGATGTGAGGTACCTATCGCGTGTTTTGACGTGGCTCGTAAAATTGTACAAGTCGAGTCTACTTAATTAAAATTTTGTGTAGGTGTAGGATCATCGCTTGCGTCTAAAGAAAAGACTTGTTCCTTGCTTCTTCAACTTGTAATTCTTCGTAAAATCTGAAATCGGTAATTAGGATGAACGTGCAAAGTCCCGAAAAAGGATGTGTCGAAATTTGAGAATGTGACAATACTTTGAGAAATTATTGTCCCATTTCTTACATTTTGGAATTATGATTCTCGGGATATTGTCTTAATTTTCAATTTTCAAAATTACGACTTTTCGGGAACTGCATGTCCACGTAATTAGTAATTAATAATTCGAGCGATGTTTTCCAGCGCGACAAAAATGGTATGTAGGTACACTGTTTATTTATTACTGAACATACAGAATAGCGGAGAATAGATCGCACCGCAGTGTCTGTATTTTTAGCTTCGCAAGAATCATTAGGGTCACGATGCACTGTCGTCAGCGACGTAAGTAAGACGACATTGATTGCATATTTATATTACAAACAACGCCCGCGTCCTCGAGCGAATTTCCACGGGGGCAATATTCGTCGCAATTTGTAGGGTGCCCGGGACGAAGACGAATGCCCCGTGATTTACGACTTGCGATTTGCAATGCAAAAAAGAGTGGCGGACGGAGATTCGGCGTTGTCGTTTCATTTCGTCTCCTCGACGTTCGTGTTTGTCCTCGACATATTACGTACGCCGCACCCCTCGCCCGGGTAACGATGAATCATTTAGCGGGCCGTGTTCGCCACCACCGACTCTTAATCGAGTCTTTCCGTAGGAAGCAAGACGGTAATCTCTCCCCCGAAACTTTCCGCGAAACTTGGAGATTTATCGGGGAAATAATTTATTTACCCGACGGGACACAGAGAGAGTGAGAGAGGAGCTGCGGGGCGGGGCGGTTGTGTCGCGTCGTGCCAGGACGTCGCGATTTTCATCCCACCCTACTCTCCTCCGCGAAAGTGCTTTGATAGTCAATATGAATCTGCAATTAATCCCCGTGATGTCGGCGGCGTGCGCGCTTGAAAGAGAAATATTTGATTTAACATTCCCGTAATCTCGGAAATGATGCAAATACGCTCTCCTAACATCTGCTTAATTAATGTGCGACTTGAAACTTTTACGATTCCGCGACGTTACAGGCGCTCGCTCGGCGCTCCGAGATAGAACGGCGGCGTGAAACGGCGTGGATTCTTAATCGAACGTGCGGCGTATCTTCCGCCGAGGGAAAACGGAACTCGAATATCGTTATCGGCGATATCGGGAGTTACAACTTCCCACGCCGTCGTTAGAATTCTAGACGTTCAGCCACGGCGATCGCGCGCGAGACGTTTCGCCATCGGGATCGAAGTGCCCCGGCGTGATTCTGCTTACTGTACAGTTAAACGTTATTTCAATTACGACACGTTTGATGTCGTCTGGCGCCGGTTTTACGGTCACCGGCGACCGTAAAACCTTAACGGCTGTGAAATCTAAGCGGCGATAAGGTGGCGCGTAGAAACGCCGTTTACACGGTCCAATCGGCCGGAAATCAATTCATTGAAGAACTCCCCCGCGCGCCACAACCACAACGGCAACTCCTTTGTTTCGTCCAACGGTTACGTTGCATTTGTCATCGCATATTGACCATTCACCGCCAGTGCGTATCGCGGTGGCGGTTAACATAATGGCAATTCTCCGCGCGGCGCGCCGCTGTACTCACCGCACGGTGAGGAGGATCTTCCGGTGTTTGTTCGTTCGAGAGAATTCTGCTTCGAAATATTGTGAAAAGGATGAAAGATTAAATACGATGAAAATGTGAGAAATGAAACGCATTCTTCAAATTTCAGAATTGTAATTTTTCGAGACATTGTTTTAGTTTTCAATTTTCGGAATTGTGACTTTCGGGACTTTGTTCACTTGTTTAATCTTTTCCGTTTCACAATTATGATTTTATATTATATCATTTTTCAAATTTCAGTACGTTTTTGGGGGGAACGATTTTGCTGTCCACTATTAAATAATTTTCAAGACGATCAACATCGTAAATTTAGAAATCGATAATTGACTGCGTGAGAAATCTTTTGATGTTGCGTTCTCCGAGAAGTACAAAATAAAAAACCGAAATCAATGTAGGTACAATAATTTGTCGAATTTTAATAATTGCGCGATTAAATTTTGTCGAAAAATTCAAATTTGAAATCTTTTTCTTCTCCCTCGTACATCGCGCTCTACGCACAACGGGGATCGCACATTTGAAAATTATTTCCTCATATTCCGCGCTGAGTTTTTGATCGCCGCAGTGTTTGATGCTATATTTTTCATTGCTCCCGATGCGTGATCCGCAGAAAAACAAAACATTCCGCCCCACCCATCTCTCTCCCTCTCTGTTTCTCTGATTTTACCTTACACGGTTGTGTGTGTGTGCACGCGGTACATTGTTGTATAAAAAAAAAAATGGAATGGAGCGCGCAAATGGAATATTCGTGTTGTTAAATCCGGAGGCCGTTGGATTTTCATCGATGAAACCTGAATACGTCCCCGCGCGCATTCGAATCGATTCTCGGTTCTTTTCACCGTTTCGAAATCGGTCGTCTCCTCGTTATCGGCAGTTTCGAGCGGTTTATATTCGCGTGTAACTGTGCGCGAATCGAGTGAAAGCATTCGCGTCTCACGAGGACGTTTCCACTCGCTCTTTTTCCTCATTTCGCTTCCCGCGGCCCGCTTCGGCTCATTACAATTTATTATGCTCGTTATCGTCGCCCGAGTCACGCGTCCGCGTAATTTCGCGCGGATATCCGCCGGATTGAGTCGCCAAACGACGCTTCAGAACGCCCGTGTCCCCGGCGCACTCACTTCCACGGTACGCTCGCGCGCTAATTAGGATTTATGACGAGCGTACTTTATCACTCGCCAAATTTAGCCACGAGGTTTGCGCGAAAATCGCTTTCGCGCGCGCGCGCGCGCGAAGCTGCGCTTTTGCGCGCGATTACATAAATCGCGCGCTGTTTAGCGAGCCGTCCACGATATCGAGATAATCGGCGTTATCGGCCGCGGGTGGTGTTAAATATTTATTCACAATCGCTCACGATTGTTCGTAGCGACTTGAAAAGTGATAATTAATATTTATACAAATGTTTACGCGTATTTCTCTTGTATAATCTTGTATTATGACTTTTATTTGATAATAATTCATAAATATTCTGCGAAATGAGTTGAAGAGACATTATTATTGTACATATAAATGTACATAAAATTCAGCACAGGTATTAGTATGTGTATTTAAATTACTCTGACCGCAGAATGATAATTTTGCACTGTCTGATCTGACGGACAGACTATTGACTGATTAATGCAAGGATAGCAGTATCATTAAATGTCGATATGATAATATAAAACCGAAGAAAAGTCACACGTAAGTCCCGACAAGGTGAATCGTGTCCCTAGTTTAAAATGCAATCGCTTGAATTAAATACGCCGACGTTTGGCTCGTAAAGCGCATTTTATCTGGCGCTTCTGCGAGGCAGCTCTCAAAGCCTATTTCGAGCGGTTTGCTCGAGGATTTGTTTGAATCCGTCCGGTCTGCTTCTCGTCAATTCTAGAAGGAATTCTCGTATTCGACGCGCTCGCGAGAATGCAATCTTCGTCACGGAACTTTCATTTCCCAGGACCGATGCTCCCGCGGATATCGCGATTGTTTGTTTCCATTCTCGACAAGGAAATCAGAATTTATGTGAGGCGTTCAGATTTTTTACGAAATTACTCGAAAAGGTGGAAAGTACAGAGCGAAGGAAAGAGACGAGCTTAAAGGCAAGTTTGAAAAGCGTTGCCAAAGATTTGCCAAAGTTCAATCAACTTATATCCCTAATTACCGCTAATCAAAGAGATGGATTTTATTAAGCAACTTGAGTGATTTGTTTCAACCTTTAAGGCAATATGTGAAATATAAATCACGTTTATCTGAAACTAATATTTAGCGAATCATGATTAATAGGATGAATTCTCTGATTTACATGCCGCTGATTACGGCATTTAGTTACATGATTTATTCTACTAACGACATTTATTACGGTTCATTAATTAAGAATACTGATCTTTATGCACATAATTTGCCGTGTTACAGGTCGCAACGAGCTGATCGCTCGTTATATCAAATTGAGGACCGGTAAGACGAGAACGCGAAAGCAAGTATCCTCGCACATACAGGTTCTTGCGAGAAGAAAACTCCGGGAAATTCAGGCAAAACTCAAAGTGGTGAGTATATCCGGTTTATACGCCTTAATCGCGCGTTTCGTTGTTATATTTATTATGTTATTTTTTATTTAATGCTTTTCAACGCCACATTGAACCCATCTATCGACGTATTTGCGCGCCTCGATTGCTCGATTCTTGGAGAGATCAACAGATACATTTAAAACGATATAAAATTTTGTTAATTCGCGAAAATGCGATGTGCTGTGACTACCAAAATAAATTGCACGACAATAGCGGTTTTAACGTGACACATTATTATAATAATGAAATGCGAAATAAACGCGATTGTGCAATTATTAATTTAACAGTACTGCAATACTTGATGACACGTCGTGTGTCATTTGATAATATATTAAATAAAATATTGCACGTGTCGTATAAACGCGATACCTAGCACGTAAAATTGATATTTGAATCTCACGTGCGGTGAATTTTTTATTTCTCTCTGAATCGTGTGTAGCTAATATACTGAAAATTCGATCAATCGAATTTGTTCGGGAATATCATGGTCGTATAACAATTATACGTTTTTTTTATATTTTGTTTATATTTAATAAATAATAATTATAACTATTTAACAAGTACTTATATTTAACAAGTACTAATACAATATACATATAATTTTTAATATTTATTATTTATTAAGTAATATTTCATAAATGAAATGAAACGAAAAATTTTATTAAAAAAAGATTAGATTAGATTGTTTCTTGTATTTATTTTATGGAAATAAAATTCATTCCTTTAAGCCTTGAAAATAGAGAAAAAGTGTTATTAAAAAAAAGATGTGTGTATAATATATATACAAGGGGTGTGGGATGTATATATTTAACTTATCTGAATGAGCTGCCATTTTAGATGTATGGGTTTCCATCAGTTGTACTCTTGGCAGTTGTAGAGAGCACACGTGGCAAATTAACTATGGAGGGTTAGGCGTTACAAAACAGCACGTGTCCATTGTGAAAATGTTATTCCGACCGAAATCTTGACGTAACTCGCGTAAAGTCACAGTCTGCGTCGAATTATTTTGATGAAACGTTTTCATAATGTATGATATATCGTGTAACATTGAAATTACTCTGCCACGTGTGCTGTCAACAACTGTCAAAGGAACCATCCAAGTTACACGTACATTGCCCACCCTGTATAGAAGAAATCTAATTGTTATATTTATATAATGATTTATATAATGATTTCGGTGTCAAAGAACTCTTCCCTATTTTTGTTGTCTTTTATCTCAATGAATTTTATTTCCATAAAATAAAAAATACACGAATTTTGACGTTTGAAAATTTTGCATATGAAAGATATGCGTTTTTGCACCAAACAACATCTTTTACAAACAAATCGAATACATTGATCGAAACGTTCAGCACTGGGATAATCAGAATTCTCTTGTATTTCGCGTTTCGTACAACGTTGCCTCGGAGAGCAGTGGCGATGATATTAAATCGCGATCGGCGATGTGCGAGCATTAGCGGGCGATGGCCGTTGCGGAATCATTTCCAACGAGAGGGAGAAGCGCGTGTATATCGGAGGGACATACATATCGAGAGGCGCGCATTGCCGCGGGATAAATCACGCGTAAAAATGAACCCAGCCCGTTTAATCAACAGCTGAATTATTAAAGCGATTCGCGAACAATTGCGCGCTGGTTAATAAATCAAAGCATGGCGGTGCAATCGGTGGTGCCTCCATTTCGCCGATGGGTGGTGAAATAACGGGAGACAGAAGACACGGAAGAGAAAGAGAGAGGAGGTTGCGGGGGGGGGGAGAGGGAGAGAAAGAGAAATAGAGTATTGTTTATACAGGATCGGTCAATATTCGGAATAGAAAAGAGTGGAAAAACAAGCAGAGCGTGTAAATTAACCGTGCGATTGCATGCAGCACTCCGTGCAAAACTCCCGTTTGAAGAAAAAAAACTGCCATTTAATCGACAGCGATAAACCGAAAATTTTTTCGGATATTCCGCGCAATCTAGACGTTATTACCAAATAGTCGGATCGCGAAATATAATTTACCAATAGCGCGTTTATACATATCTTCTTCTATTCCCAAAGAGTTAATTGATAGATATAATTAATTAATTATCGCGTAAATGTATTACTCCGTTTCTCCGATATTGATATAATTAGCGAAATTCAATGAAGGATTCTGCGATTTAAAGCTGTTGTAATATAATCAATCGAAACCTTTTCAGAGATAACCGTCCTTTTCAGGGCAAATAGAAGAATATCAGAGCAGAAATTATTCCTAAAGTATAAGCGATCAAAAATGAAAATTTTCATGAATTTTATATATATATATATCTATGTTTCAAGGATAAAGAGAATAGAAAGAAGATAACAAAATTTCACTTTTTATTAAATTTTAAAAACTTTAAGCGAGTTTTATGTCCAAACTTAGCAATGAATGCTTATTAAGCATGCTTTCGTGCTCTTATCGTAAATTGTAAAATAAATCCGCTTTGTTTCACATATTGTCTTGCTCAAGTAATTTTTTTACGTGTAATATTTATGTTTTTATTTTTTCGCTGTTTTATTTTTATTGTGTCATTTTTATATTCTATTGCGCCCCGGCTCTTGGAAGTCCGAAAGAGTTCAGGAAAACGCCGGCGTTCCTCGAGCAATTTTAATTACGTCCCCGCGCGCGCACAACTTTCGCGTAATAAGATGTCGTCTGTTTCCGCGCGCGCGGTTCCGTGCCACGATGCCATTTATGAAATACTTGCGCGGGTTTTCGTTTTTAAGCACGGTCAGCCGCAGCTGCAGCGACTGCAACTGCAGTGGCCGCATACCGTGAACATTATTCAGGAAAGTAGCAGGCATGGGTGGGTGGTACGGTCCACCGTGACGTAATTTTCTGGTTTTCGTGTTTCAGGAAGGGTGAATGCCGCGCCGCGCCGCGGCTATTGCTTGTTGCTCAGGAGGGGTTGCTACCCCGTCCGCGGCCGCGAATCGCGCGATTTATTTTGGCCGGGAAGGGAAAGAATTTCGCGAGCGGCGTTCGTATATTTCACACGCGCCGGTGCCGTCTTACATAAATCATGCGTCTTGCTTTCGATATACATATACATACTTTAACGAGATTGTATTAATTTACAGAAATTCGTTTATCCCGTTGGAATGTAATTGAACTGAAAATTTGATTAAAATCCCGCAAGTATTAGGGGAATCTGTTAAAAAAATCTTTGTTGGTTTTTTCATTGATTTTAGAATTATTTGCAACAAGTTTGATTTTAATAATAAATTTATTATAAACTAAGAGATAAATATAATTATCCACGCATTCTCATACAGAAAGAATATTAGTTTCAAGTGTGTAATAATATTCTCATGTATAAGCAAGAGTATAAAATCTTCTTTAAAGAATTTGATAAGCTTAAACAGACACTAATTTGCTCACATAAAGAAATTTGTTTCTGTTTAAAATGATCAAATTCTTTAAAGAAGATTTTATATTCTTGCTTATATGTATATGAGAATATTACTGTAATTTGAAATTAATGTTTTTTTTTGTGCATCATGACAATATAAACAAAGAATAGGATTTAAGGATAACTTGAATTTTTTTCTTATTTCATCGTCGAACTTACGTTAAAAATATTAAAAGATTACGGAATTTTAGTAGTTTTTAGTTTTGATTTTATCCTTTTTTCGGCACATTTATTTTCTTTTATATTAATGACGCATATTATACATAATCGTTTCACATGGACTCGATTTAGCTTTTGTGCTTACGCATTTTACATGCTCGCGTATCAAACGATATTACACCAACTATCGAGATCGTCCGCCGTTTTATCTATTTTGGAAATAATTGCACCAGGCATTACGGCGTAATTAATTGTTGCGGTGTAAACGTACTTCCGATAACGGGGCGGGGGTTGTAGCGGCAGAAGGGTGTTGCGGGGAAGGGGGTGCCCAAAAACGGGCGAGCAGCGTTTCAGAATGTCGATAAACATGTCCAACCCCGTTACCCGCCCAATCCTCTGCATTCCTGGCGTGTATTCGAGAGATGAAGGGCGAGAGAGAGGGAAGGAGAGGGAGAGAGGGAGAAAATGGAGAAAGGAGAGAGAGAGAGAGAGAGAGAGAGAGAGAGAGAGAGAGAGAGAGAGAGAGAAATGAAAGGGAGGGGGGCGACGCATGGGACGGAGGGTGGAAATTAAAAAAAACGACACGGACTGCACCCTCTCAATTAACCGAATTGATTTTCCGCTGCAAATTCAGCGCGCGCCCCGCACAAACGTGAACAACGGCCCGCACAGTGAAATGGACTTTTCGCGGGTAATCGATGTCATCCAACATTCATAAAAAATTACGTTCTACCCGGCGAAATTCGCGCACGACCGTTTTGTAAATCGACTTTACGCGCCGGTTAATCTACCGATTCGTCCTGATGTCGCGTCGATTACACTGCAAGGTATTCCGGATAAAAGCTGAGTGATCTTTAATTGGTAATGCTGTTGAAACGCACTTCGCCGTATCAATCTTGCGAAATTCAAGAGAATCAAACAACGTTGAGGTTGCTACCAACAGGCAAAAATAACCAAATGAGAAATGTATATTACGAAAATTATGATGCGGAATCCGAAAATTGCGTAATGAATACGCATTATATCCACGCACCCCAAAATCTCTTCTAATCTCACTCTGCGAAAATTGAGGGGTTCTTTCGTTTCAATAAGCGAATTATCAATGAAAGTGCGGAAAAATTTTAATATTTGCCGCACACTTCTATTTACATTGCAGTTATCCAATAAGCCGTTAAATTACAAAGAATTTAAAAACAGATTTGTTCTATTGTCCATTAATTGCCTTATAAAATAATCAGTTGCAGCAAAAGTTGGCGTACTAAAATTACACAAATCGATTGTTTATGTAGCGAACGATTGTACGTATTATTTTTATTGTATTGAAACATTCAACGTTTTGCTGAGATTCTTGCAAACTTATTTTTAATTTATCGCTTGTTCTTATCCACGTCAAACCCATAACCATTATCTAGTTTTTAAGTTAAACGTACAATACCTTAAGTAACATTAACTTTTAAACGTCAGTTTTAAATTAAAATTTTGCTAAAGCAAAGTTTCACGTAAAACTAATTGAGGATTAACATTTTTATTATCCATTTGTAGTTGCACGCGCGCGAACCGAGCTCTCGATTTTCCAACTATTTCCAAGTTAGGAATACACTATCGATATATACACATCGACAATTTCATTAAACAAAATTCGCCTGTAAATTGATCGAAAAATCCGTGGGTAATAGGAACGGCGGCGTCGGCGGCGGTGGCAGCGACGGCGGCTCACCCCCGTGTATTTCGAAGCGAACACGCGAGGGGCGTAAACAACGTCGAGAGCAAAATGTAACCCGTGATTTTCGGTCGCACCGTCGGCTAAATTCTTTATTGCTCGCATCGTTACGCGGGCGACGCTTCATTCCGGTCGACCGGCACTCGTAGTGACTCCTCCATTACGGATTTATGAACGAAATTGAAAATCCCCGTGCTCCCGCAGAGTCGGGGGTGAGAGGGCGAGAGAGAGAGAGAGAGAGAGAGAGAGAGAGAGAGAGTGAGAGAGAGGGACGAAGGGACGCGGGACTGGATGATGGTGGCGGTGGTGGTGGGCATGGCAATTTTCCCGAACGTCACGGCAACGAACCACCTCTCGTTCGCCTCGTCAGCGATTTTCGGTCGGGCGCTGATTAAAACGACGGCTTTCCGATAAAAGCGCGCCGAATTCCCGCGAATTTCTGTTGCAACCGGACTCTCGCCGCCGCTGCCGTTGTTTCTGCAATCAACTCGTGCGCTGCGCGATCGCGATCGATTTCATCGCGTGCGGTACGACGCGCGATGGACGAGGGTACGGGGGAAAAAAATATCCCGGGGTGGCAGGGGGGGAAGGGAGGTGGTACAGGGAGGAGAAAAAAAAAGGAACGCTGGTAATCGCGCGTGGCGGGAGCGGTAAATTGATTCGCATCATTGAGAATGTTACGAATTTATCCGTCGACTGTTGATTGATATCGCGGGTCCCGGATGTCTCGAATTTTTCGATTTTTTGAGCCGCATTGCGTTTGTCCTTCCACGAATAATTAAAAAAAAAACCCGTGTACCGCGATTTCGGAAATGCTGAAAGATTGATCGACATGCCAATTTTTATATTAAACATTTCCGTAATTGCGTCCTAATTACGAATACGTGTTTCATTAGCTAACACTATATATTTTTATAAGGATTGCACAGTACGCGTCTGTATTAATCGTGCGATACTTTATGCATTAAAAAATTTGAACAATTTTCTTTTTAGCAATTTGCAGTTGATTTGTTCTATTAATTTATTTATCAAGGTACCAACAGCGTTTTTGTTTTCTAAATAATTTGAAGACTTCTCGTTCAATTTTAATTCAAATGAATTTTGTTTTCTTATGTTCATTTCTACTAATGTAGATTAACTTTAATCTCGGCTTAACTTGCTTTCTGCTTTTCTCTAATTCTTAAACCGATAAAAAGTAAGTTAAATAAAAATTTAAGTTAATCTACATTGGTAGAAGTGGAGAATTAGAATGTTAACGCACGTGTATTCGCAGTTTAATTACAAAACATTTACAAAAGTGAATATTAAATGTCGTTCTCGTCGAAATAATTTCGATAGAGGAATCTGTTCCAGTTCGTTAAAGGATTTGTGTTTAAAGACTGTTCCGACAAGTCTCGGTAACAGATGTTAACACATATTAACGTGCTCTATGCCTCGACTCGATTTCTCGAGTGCTTAGAGAGAAAGAGAGGAGGATATCAAATATCGATAATATGATACTATGTCGTCCGGCATTGCGTGGTAATCGGTCTGGAAATTTGTCAGGATCATGCCGCCAAGGAGAAGGCGCTCCAGACAATGTCGAGCATGTCAAGCGCCCAAATAGTATCAGCTGGAAGCGCGATACACAACAAGATGCCCCCCGCCCTCGTGGGGCCCCTTGCCCTTCATGCTTCCACCCCTGTCTCCTATCCCGGAGCGGTAAGTCCTGATCTCGGAGAACCCCTTGAGACATTTTTTTTTTCTTTCGCGGCCTTTCTCTTCAAAAGAGCCAACGAGCTGTAGGGTGAGACGACGAGACTCTATAAAGTGCGGATTAATTAAGTTACTACATCACCACTACTGATGGTTTCGCATGACGAATCGCTTTTAAGTCAAACAAGCGGCCTCAACCTCTCCCGCTTTTATAATCGTTGCATTGACTCTTTAATTTTGATGTTTCTTCGATCGATTTTTATCATATCAAGCGCCGAAGATGAGCCGACCAAGTTATTGTTATTAAAGATTGGTTTTTATATAAATTCTTGGTGAAACTTTTTAGGGAAATTTTTTCATGACGATTTTGGAAGAATTCATTTTCGGAAACTACGGATTTTCTTAAGTGCAAAGAATTGAATCGAATTTAACGGTGAAAGAGAATTGCAAACGAGAAATGTCGGTTATTTAAATATAAGGGAAAAAATGACATTTTTATGACATTAGTGATTTTAATATATAATATAGTTTTAAATAATAGTGGTATTTCCAGTTTAACTCAATTTATACGGTATCATTCGTACGTTGAAAGATTGAACAGATTGAAAGCTTCGTAGAAAAGACATAAAATGTCTCGTCGTCTTTAAGGATACGAATTTTATTTTTATTATCAGTATTGCCGATTTGGCCTCTTCTTTCGAAGTTCGTGATTGTTCCTAACAGCTTCGCTCGATAACCGCTAATCCGCCTGTCGAAGGCAAGTGCCGTGTGGTTTGTCGACTGACCTATAAATTTTTTTGTGTCTCACGAGAGTTTGAGATAATACCGTGTAATTAAAATGTCACGTCAGAGAGATTACGAGTGGCACTAATTTAACAATGTTGCACTTAGAAACAACAGATTCGCAACTAAATAAGCTGTTTGATCTCGATAAAAGTATTTTCAATATTAGCTTCTGTACTCAACATGATAAATGTATTATGTATAATTAAAATAAATGTATTATGTATAATTAAAATTTTTGTAAGCACTATTAAATAGTTCAAAAAAATATTTGATATCTAAATGAAGCGATACATTTGTGAACAATGACAGTTGCTTATTTAACATTCGAAAAATTTGTTTTCGTGTCTTTAGATTGATTTAACAATTTACCATGGTGTTTCCATTCGATGTGGCTTGTAGAAAGAAGAAGAGGAGAAAAAAATAATATTAACTGATTATATATAGAGACGACGAATAGTGTTCCCTTCATTTCTTTAATTAGGCTTTCCGCTTTTTTTTTTGCTGTCACATTTTGTTTCCTTCGCGCACTTTTTCACATCTGGTTAGAAGAACGAGGAAAATCGAGAAAGAAATCTTTTCGTACGATCATTCGCGTGTTTTCTTCTTTTCATGGAGCGAAAGTGGCTTTTGCGTCGGAAACTAACCACCCCTTGCAAAAGTGATATATCCCCCCTGGCTCTCTGCTGCTGCGCTGCCCCTGGGGGCCCTTGTTGTGTATTGTTGAATTTGTCCATCGCTCTAATCTTGTACATACGTATCACCTGGGTATTATCTACATACGACACGTATACATACCGATTACGTATGTATGCGTTACATTGGACGTATCTGCATAATGAAAAACGTCGTTCGTTGTGGCTTATCAGACTGTCTCTCTTTCTTTCTTTTTTTACGTGATAATATGCGATCATTAGCCTTTTGTTGTTATTGCTATTGTTGTTCTCTTTTACTTGTGTTCATTCATTTCGTTTCCTATCGCTCGTTCCTCGCCCGACGGCTCGATGGCTTTTACGGAAAATTTCATAATCTTTTTTTCTTTTTTGCAACCGAAATTGTTGCAGTATAAAGATTTATGTGATGCAACCGACTGTTTAAAAAGATCTCGAAAATGCAAGAATTAAACGGTTTTTTTCATGGTTTTTAAGAAAAACGAATTCGTTCATTTCTTTGCTTTCAACTTTCAACTATCGATTTATTTCTTTTGTAGTTGATACAATTACAGGACAGTCGTGTTGTTATTCAAATCTGGCTTATAATCGTTAATTAATTATTTATTTATTTATTCATTCATTAAATAGCAATAAACTAGCTCATTAATAAACATCAGACACGTGGAAATCGGCTAATTATTAGTCGCCTGTCTGCGTATCGCTTTTAGGTTTAAACTCACGATATGTGTTTTCAGCAATTTTGGCAGCCAGGCCTGCAACCAGGAACGTCCCAGGATGTCAAACCCTTCCCTCAGCCTGCCTACACCGGGAAACCGGCGACAGCAGTCTCGAGTGGTGATTTGGTCCAAACGCAGCCTGCACCACCATGGGAAGGACGCGCCATCGCGACCCACAAGCTCAGGCTTGTCGAGTTTTCGGCCTACATGGAACAGCAGAGAGAACAGGAGATTGTAAGAAGAAAGATTTTTTATCTGCAAAGATTTCGAGTCCAAGTGTAGGCCTACATAAAACTGCTGCAAAAATGTTATAGATCTATCAAATATTTTTTTTTTCCAAAGATAAAGTGCGACATATTCATATTTTATTTACATCTGATGAAAAAAAATCCTCAAAACTGTCAGAAATTAATTTTCAAAACCGATTAAATATATTTCAAGTGTAGATAATATGTAAAAAATTTTAAAGAATTATTAAATAATGATTCTACGTCAATTTCTTTGAAGAAAAATCATTGCTTTAATTAATAAGAAATAGAAGAAATTGAAAATTGTTGCGTTGACTTAGTTTCTTGAATAGTTAATGATATCGAATATACGATTATGATTCAGGAATGTCTCACTTACGTATGTGAATTTCTTTTCTTTCAGTATCACAAACACCTGTTCGTCCATATAGGAGGTTCCGCGACCTACGCCGATCCGCTGTTGGAAGCGGTCGACGTTAAACAGATATACGACAAATTCCCGGAAAAGAAGGGCGGTCTGAAAGAACTTTACGATAAAGGACCGCAAGCGGCTTTCTTCCTCGTTAAGTTTTGGGCTGATCTCAATAGCAACATCCAAGACGAAAGTGGAGTATTCTACGGCGTCACGAGCCAGTGAGTAACGTCCGCTTCTCGATCACACTCGACTTTAGTTTGACGTAATATTTATACCGTATTTTACATCGCGACAGGTACGAGAGCAACGAGAACATGACGATAACGTGTTCGACGAAAGTATGCTCCTTCGGAAAGCAGGTAGTAGAGAAGGTCGAGACGGAATACGCCAGGTTTGAGAATGGCAGGTTCGTTTACCGTATTAGCCGTTCGCCTATGTGCGAATACATGATTAATTTCATCCATAAACTGAAGCACCTGCCAGAGAAGTACATGATGAACAGCGTTCTCGAGAATTTCACCATCCTCCAGGTACGTTGATGATATTATTACATGTGTTAATTCTTATGTATTTTATATATAATTCTTTATATTGATTTTTGAATAGATAAAGTCGTTTGAAATGCCAAATCAGCTGAAAATTTATTCTTTATTCATCTATTCTTTAAAACTATATTTTAAGTCTATCTATTTTAATAAATTACCTATAAGAAGTTAACAGTCGAGTTGTATTTTGGTAACTTAATATTTCTGTGAATTTTTTATACTTTTTCCAACTAAGTGAATTGCGCGCCGATTTGTATTAATTTTAAACTCAGCCGTTTAATATTTTACGTTTACATTACAATATTCTGCTGGAATATTAATGCTATTGTAATATTTCTTTGTGCGTACAGAAAATTGTGCAGATTTATAAGTAATCTGTGTTGTAAACACATTGAGAGAAATGTTTTTTGACTCGTATCTTTTCTTTTTACAGGTTGTCACGAACAGGGATACGCAGGAAACATTATTGTGTACGGCATATGTGTTCGAAGTATCGACATCTGAACACGGTGCTCAGCATCACATATACAGATTGGTCCAAGACTAGCCTGCTTGAACCTGCTCGCCATGCAGCCATCCACCCCCATCAGTGCCTACCATCACATAAAGATCATCCATACACGTATACATACACACGATTACATTATGAAAATACAATATACACATACAGTCGAGTTCCTCTATTCTAAAGTTATTAGGATCAAGCATTTCCTCTAATCTTCTCTTCAATTTTATTCTAAATGATATGCAACACAAACAGATTGAAAATGTTATTATGCGTTCTTTTTATTCATTTCTTATTGTACATCATGTTGAATATGACATTATATAACAAATATGGATAACGGAAAAAGCAACAATCAAGTAGCAATGTAAAGAAAAATAAAAATTTAATTTAGAGGAGATCAGCTGATTTAAAATAGAAGAAAACTTAGAATAGAGGAATTTGATTGCGCGATATGTTGCGTGAATATGTAGGTGTAAACATGCTTACACTTATACAGAAATATTTTCGTGTCCATAGGTGAGTTTCAATGGAAAATATTCGGTCGATGATATTATGAAAATTATTCTATAAACAGGTATAAGTATTGAATAAATGATGAAACATTGTTCACATACAATCGGGCTGAATTAAAATGCATTGCGAATGTTGTTCTCTATTTTTTCTTTTTATTAAAGTTTTTTGTACGCAAATCCAATATATGCTAGTTTTATAGATTGGAATTTATACATTTTTTTTATTTTGAAGAATTAGTTGTAGAGAGATATCAGAGAATAAAAGATACAAGTCGCGATATCATGTTTACGAACCGGCTGTGCATGCTAAGGAATTAAATTAAAGATGAGAAATTCTAAGTATTGTATAATAAATATAAATATCTCAAAAAATCTAATTTTGAGCCTCATATTCGATTATGTTTTGTAACATAAAATAAAATAAACGGAATGTGTTGCGAACGTTTTCCGTGAAACTCCTCAACAAGGACTTTACACACATATGTACACATATATATGATAGAGTACTGGCCAGCCCGAGCTTGAGTTTGATTCAAAGTTTATACTTTTAGTAACTTTATTGGGTCAATATATAAATGTTTGACATAATGTAAGAAGAAATTCTTGCATTTGTACCGGACAATGTCTTTAAGATATCACAGCTATAAATTTTATAGTAAAATAGAGATTAAACAATTTATCATATATACAGGGTGTTCCATAACTCTTAATTAACCTTTTAGGGGATGAAAGAGGATGGAATTTTGAGTAAAAAGTTCCTTTTCCGATTTTGGCTCGGATCATTATTTAGTGAATTATCAACAATTACAGTTAATTACATGGGGCTCTTATCGTATTTCGTCTGTTAAAATTCTATTTTAATTTTTTATATTAATAAATAAATGAATAAACAATAAATAAATAAGTAAGAATAAATGTAAGATATATCCAATTTCTGACTTTTTATTACTGATTTTACTATTTTATTCATTTGTTTACTTATGTATTAATTTATTTATGCCTGTACGGTAAGCACGAGAGCCCCATGGCATGCTGCGCCCGTGTACTCCGGTCGCGCGCTGTCTGATTAGTTAATTGTAATTGATTATAAGTTGGTAAATAATAATCCGAGCTAAAATTGGAAAAGAAAACTTTTTGCTTAAAATTTTATCTCTTTTACCCCCTGAAATATTAATTAAGTGTTATGGGACACACTCTGTATATTTTACGATCATCGTCCCGTTTAATCGGCGTCTGAGTAAACTCGTCGATTAATCTCTATAAAGAGGATCGATTTTAATAAAGAGGATATATTGTAATAAATTAATTTAAAATTGACAATAAATTTTGGTATAAAACTGCATAAAGAGGTAGAAGCATGCAACAAAAACAAAAAAAAAAGAGGGAAAACGAAGAAACAGACTCTGCTCTCGGAAAGGCATGGTACCCCAACATTTGATTTAGTATTATAGTTTTATTATTAAATTAGTCGATATATTATAGAGACTCGAGACAGAAAAAACATCCACACACAGATATACATATATTACGTATAAGAATATATATGTTAAATATTAATGCAATGATTACAATTTACATTGTTATAAATGATCGTGTATAAAGTTATCTAAGTGATTTCTAAGTTTTAAAAGAAATGGAGGTTTGATCGAGAGATATGCCATTATGATTTTTTTATGTAATATGAAATACAATGATATATTGTTTTTAATTATCAGAATTAAGTCAGAAACGAAAAAGAATAGTGAAATCGCACATCAACGTACGTTTCTTTAAGTTTCGTTACAGAACTGCTTTTCGCATCGTGCAAAAATTCTTATTACTCTGCGAGAATCTACTATCTGCTGCAATGTTTAATTATTAACATTCAATAGAAGATAATTTTTATATATTTTTAAAATTCAATCGTTTAAAACGCACGTGCTAATGTGCAAATCGACTCTGACGAGGCAGCGACACACTTAGGTTAAAGGGATGTGTTTGTATTTCTTATAATCGCCTTACTTTGTATTCTAAGATCATTTTCTATAGTTCTTACTGATGAATGATTTTTCTTACTTAGCGTACTTTGTTTGTTTTTATCTTTCTACACTTACAAAGCGATATACCAGATCGATATACGTCGATTATACAGATGGAAGATCATCATCATAAGTTATAGCTATGTGATAGGGACTTTGATTACTCTGAAACCCGATCTTGGCATTTTTTTTATCATGGGCACGTATTATGGAACTTTTCGAAATGGATCCCGAATCCATTCCGAAAAGGAGTGTATTGAAATCGGTTTTCAGAAAATGAAATAAGGCATATGACGATTTCATAGTGGCATAGAGCGTCGATAATCAAGTTTCAATGTCGTTCGATTGTCTGATTTCAGTATCGCTCTCCAAATCTCTGTAAGTTAAAAAGTATTTTTCAAAGCACTGATACAAGGGGATACAATAGCCCGTTGCAAAAAAAACGTTTCGTACTTAATAATATAATTTACACGTTACACATACATGGACCATAGAGAACTTACATACAGAGATTTTTCATGAACTTAGTGGCAATTGTTTAAACGAGTAGAGGACCATTATCTTGCAGTTGACTTTATTTAATCGCATCTCGTATATATACATATATATAAAATTATGTGTAATAATTGCACAGGAAGTTTTTACTTATTTTTTAATTCGATCTGTTGTGTGTTTCCGGACTTGCCTATCGAGCAGTAAATATTAACATAAGCAAGAAAAGGTCATGTATATGTTAATAAGATAATATTATTTACCGTATTCTTACTTTAATTAACTTTTACGGAACAAGTGGCAATGTATTTTGATCTCTTTTAGTCAGAAATATGTCGCTTTTTATTTGGGGTGAGAAGTGAATTTACTATATGGGTTGACTGGAGTAGAAAGGAATTTATGTTTAATCGATATGTGAATGTAGTTTTTTTAACTGGCAGCTTTTATATGTTTTAATCATTGTTACCGTTTTTTTCTCTTTTTTTTCCTTCATATAAGCTCGGTGTCTATTTGAAAGTGACTCTCGGAAGTAAAAGGGTTGAAAGCATAAAAGAAAATGGACAGGGATTCTCTATGGTACTTTTCAGTAAAAAGTGATTTGCGACAGTATTTCTTTCAAATGGATACTAGCTAGTAATTCATCGTATCATATCGTTTTTTATTATATCTTTCATCAATATATAAATTGTGATTTAACAAAATCATTTGCATATCAAACTGAAATTGTAACCACGGCCATGTTATATACGAATAAGTTTTCTTTTTTCTTTCAATACTTTGCTTGTTAATAACTCTCGAAAACAAGATTTTCTACTTTGCATTTCAATTAAATATAACATGTAACGTTCTCATTATATACATATAATTATAATTACATATTTATAATGAACAAGTCTCGTGGTTACATATCGAATTGCTTAGTAATGCATTATTGTTTCTAAAATTACGCAATATTTGTGAAAGATACTCACAGGAATTTGGTTCGATTGTGTAGATTTTTATTTTGTATAGAAATTCGAAAACAGGTGGAACGAGTATGAAATTGAGAAAAAGGAGCACCGACACTAATATTATTGACATTTACGCGTAATGATTTTAAAGTAAGCGAATTACATTTATAAGGAAAGATTATAAAAATATATATTTATCTATGTCTTCTGTGAAGATAGAAAATAGTACTCTCTCACTCTATATTGATGATATTGAAAATCGAGGCCCGATAAAAAAAGATACAAAATGCAGAAGTAGACTAAGGGAAAAAAAAATAAGGAGACAACTCGAACTGTACACAATAACATACGATATCGATCGATTGACTCAGATTTGTTAAATATCTTTGTATATATTTACATGAAGACCATGAGAAATTGTTCAAGTTCCAGCAGCTACATTTTTGTAATAAGTACTCCCGTGAGAAGAGAGAAACTGTTTTGCTTGCGGCTCGTTATGAATCCAGTTCCACATTTCGAAATTGAAGTAAATGCAAAAATCCTTAATATTTTCATAGAGACCTGTTAGTTTCTTATAAATGCAGTACTTTGATACAACCGTAGATGTCTAGATTTTTATTAATTTACTCCACTTTCGTTTATCTAAGTAGTAGTAGTAGTAATGTGCTTTATTTACTGACGGACTCCCCGTAGGGTTTGCCGTCATCCTCCTTCATACAAATGTCCTTTTTACATCTATCTTACTTACTAGCTTCGTAACATTCCTTCTCTCTCACAATAGAATTCATACATTATATAAGACAACCCTTTTCACCTCTCCTTTCCTCCGTTCATCCCTCGCTTACCTATTCACACCACACTCATCCATCCATATCTCATGTCTCTATAATACTTTTATAATACTCTTACAAATTTTGTCTCCTCCATTTCTCTCCTCTATCCTATCTCTCACCATCATCCTTCACATATTATACTCTTATCCACTCGTCCCTCCCCGCTCTTCTTCTCATTCCTCCCTTTCCTCACACTCATCCCAGCGCTCCCTCTCCCCGTTCCATATCCATTTCGTCTCGCCATCCACAATTCTTACAGTATCTTATCTTATATTTACGCCTTCTGTCTGTCATACACGCATCACACTCATCCTTCCACTCCCTCCCATTCATTCATCCCTCTCCTCACACTCATCCCAACGCTCCCTCTCCTCGTTCCAAATCCATCTCTTACCCTCCACCCATAGCCCCCTATTTTCCACCCTGACCCTCCTTCCTCTTGCTCTCTCTCTTTTCGCC
>VBVQ01002117.1:0-27393 GCA_011636635.1 Tetramorium simillimum | reverse complement strand
TATATATATATGCATTTGCAAAATAATTAAAACACAATCAGGATTTATTTTTTTAAACAATATTACTCCAAAACTCAAGTATAATACTCAAAGCTTTGTATATCTTAATTTTATAAAACGATTACTTTATCATTTTAATAATAAATAGAATTTGTCGACGAATTTATTGCTAATAGTATCGATTTTACATTGATTGCATTAATATTAATTTTATATTTAGAAAGTGATGATTATTTGTAATTAAATCAAGAAATCGGTATTAATACAATAAATCTATTTTTTGTTCTCTCTAATCGAGAGAGTAAATATTTCAGTCTCGCCCATTCTTGCGAGATAAATTCTAAAATCAATGTCATAACAGAAATGTCGCGCCTCATCGTCTCTCAGTTGCCCGTCTTCTGAAGTGAGGTTCTCGCGATGCTCCCTCCGTCCGCGACCGAACGAATGTTTAAATTGACAATGATTAACCGCGTTTGTCTCGCGCAGCAGCAGGTTCAACCCCCGGAATGACTTTTGCGTGAGCCGTCACGCGTTTGCTGCTTCGTTTATCATCGAGTCGCACTCGCCGCGGTGCAGCTGGCTGCACTGGCGGTGAGTAATGCAGCCGTAGTAGGCGGACTGCAGAAATTAAATTTAAAACCGTTACTTATCTCCGCGAATGCTTGACACCTCATCGCGGCTAATTTTTTTTTTTTTCACCTCAAGAACGTAGAACGATGTCGACGATCGACTTTAGGTTGCGTTCTGTTTCGTGCATGATGCGCATAATGCATCATTTATCCTTGCTTATCTTTTGGTGAACAAGAAGGATTAATGATGCATCGTGAGCATCATGCATGAAACGGAACGTATCTTTTGTCTTATGGAAACTCGATGAAGATTCGACGTTGTTTTTATCGAGGTAACACTATATTTAGGATAACGACGTATATCTCTTTCACGCTATAAAGTGGTATGCAACTCGCTGGAGCAAATTTGCTTCTGTCTTAGATCCTGTTGCTATCTACATTCTATTGTGATGGTTTACCAATAGCCGTGTGGCTGTATGGAATTGTCACTTCGATTGTATAATCGATCTAAGGAAGAGCTATATCGCTCGTCGCTCGAAACAGTCGCTTTCCCCAAAGTTCATAACTGTTTATCTAACGAAATATAGTAATTCTTAACTAATAACGTGTTTTTTTTTTCTGAGAAGAATATAACAGCCTACTATCGATTAAAATGTTGAAACTGCAGTAGTTTTTAAATGAGAAGCGTTTAAAGATGGCCAATTAAAAAATACTGTAGTTTCAACATTTTGGTATTGAGATTTTTCTCTAAATAACTTCAGAAATCTGCCATTAGCAGGTGGTACGATAAATCTAGAGCATCCTGTATATAGTACGTTACCAATATATTATCTCCGTTACATTTATCAAAAAGTTATCTAAGTTTATTGAAAAAAAAAGGAGAAATTGGAGCGTGCAGTATCTCTCCTTTGATACCTCTTCAAACTTCGAAGTAGATGTGAGTAATCTGAATTCCGATTTTTCGCCGAGTCATTGTTACAAATAAATTTAAATATAATCGTAAGATACCGTATGTGATAGAGATGTCTGCGCAGTAATCTTAGACAAGTCGAGATAAAATGCACATATTACATTAGAGGCACTTTGTTTATCAACACGAACAAGTAAGTAACTGTGAAACTTGTTTTCTTTCTGCTCAGATTCCGATAACGAGAGTAAAGATGGCTCCACGACGCAGGAGAAGAAGCACGGCCGTGTCTCGCAGCCCATCAACACCATCGCCTACACGGTAAGTGTGTTTGTATGCATAGTAAACGCCCTAATTGAGCGCATATTAAGCGCTGGTATACTCGACGATGCACTTGCACGATTTCAATGGGCAATCGAGTGTCGGGACAAGACGATTAGGTGTTAAGGAGAGCGAATGTAACCTTTGCTCGAGTGCATAAATATCCGTTATTCCTCCCAGCGGTGTAGCGTAACATAACTGTTTCTTCACTGTCGCTTCCAAGGGAGACACTCGAGAATTTAAAACGATTTTCAGATTCCGGTTACAAAGATTTATTAATATAAAATGAGAATTGATAAAATACCCGTGATAAAAGGTTGACGACGTGAACACGAGGGAAGATTGTAGAATAGGAATACGAAATGTTACGTAGCAGAGCATAAATTTTTACGAAAGACGCAATCCCCGTTACATAAACTAAAATTCTTTAGTATACGGTACTTCTTTTCAGCCGTTATGTGACTAGAAATATAATCGCGTGATTTACTAAGAGTTTTACATTTTTTTACAATAAAATAACAATAAATCTATGCCTGAAGAAACATTTTTTCGTACTAAACTAAATATAAAAGCAGCTTCAACGGGTCTCGCGTTTATAAATTCATTTTCGTTAAACTTGAAAAATTAAATACGAAGAATAGAGAATTTGAAAAAAAAATTTATTTTTAGAGGTACAGAATTGTAATGTCGAAACAAGGGCTAACCGCACGTATTACTGGCGCTTCGGTTATCAGCCGCAGTTATCAGCACGTGCGCGCGCTCGCGTATCTCCCAGCGCGAGACACTTCAGCATGAATTCCAATTACTTCGCTGAGAGCCCAGCGCTCGCAGACCCCCTCGTTAGCGAAATAGTTTCTCCCCGATGGGTCGTGTTCGTGGCGAAAGGCCGCCGCGAGTTCGCAAAGACCGCGGACATTCGCTCTCGGAACTTCGGAGACGCGGGACGGTACTCGTGCACATCGCTCGGATTCTAGAGCGGCGCGTATGCAAAGATCGCGGTCTCGGGACGGCACGCGTCCACCATGCCCAGGTCCGTCGGTACACATCGTGTCGAATGATCTGAATTCTGATCTGCGGACCTTTCCGTTTCAATGACGCGTCTGATATTTAGATGCTGCTTTCTCTCGCGCCGAAGAAATTTCAAAAGGTGTTCAACTTCAAAATACTTCGTTTATTATATCTTGTTCTTTATTTTTGTTTTCCAAATTTACTGCGATTAATAACAAATAGAAATAATAATATATGCAACTGACATGATATGTAAAGAAAACGCAACACATAGAAACAAAATTACAGTACAATATTATTTTTGGTGGTACACATTAGTAGAGAATTAATACTAAATATTCTGATGGGTTTGATTTGATTCTACCGAAATGGTTCTGCCAGCTTCACAGAGGTCAGAAAAAAAGTTTCTTTGGTGTCATAATCGATGGTTATTTTTTTTTGGCAGTCTTTTTCGTCTTTTCGTTCGCAATATCGACAATCATCTTAACCGCCTTGTATCATAAAATCGTTCGCAATCACCGATTTCGCACATGTATACAACTCTCGAGGGAAATTTCTCGATCGTGCAGCGCTCTAGGAAGAATGGCATCCTTCTCTCTTTCTCTTCCTTCCTTCTAACCCTAACGTGTTCCTAATGCGATGCTTGTGAAAGGCCCGCTCCAGGGAGCGGAAGACCGCGCGACATTTATCCGACGAGGAAATAGAGTTGTTGCACAAGCTGCAGCTTCCTGGTTCCCTCCGGAGCAGATAGAGCAAAGCGGAAATCCGCGAGGGTCCGGATTGATCTTGACTTAATGATACATTCCATTTGTTCTCTTTCAAAAAGTTAACTTTCATAAAAGTTTCGTCCTTTTTCAAGCAACGGACAAAATATAATTATTTACATGTCTTGTCTGGATTGAGTTGAAGAATTATTAAGTATTAGCGTTTCGCAAAAGCGTCGCTGATTATCATATCTAAATAATCAAGCAAATAAGTACAATTCTACGAATGCATTATCTTCAATTGACTCTCCGTTGATTCGATATGATGCAATTCTTTAAATATTGCTAATTGCGTTTTATATCGGAAACAAATTATAATATTGCACGAATTTAAAAATTAAAAATTGACACGAATTAATAATCATTAATAAAAAACGTAAGGAATGAGAAATATCGTAAAATTTAAAGAAAAAGATTTAATATTAAATGGCATCTTAAGATTCCATCGATTCAAGATAGTTAGGAATTAATAATTTCTATAGTTATGTGGGTAATATCAATCATGCATTTTCGCATAATGCTAATTGTTAAAAAGTTATCTTTCAGAAAAAGAATTCAAAAATAAAAACGCCAGGTACATGCGAAAAAATTATAACACAGTATAGCTAAATAACATAAAAATAACCATTTTTTACTATGCAAAAACAGATTTAAAAATTAGATAACGTTATCACAAAAATTATTAATATGAAAAATACATTACAATTTTATCGTTTGAATCAATTTTTCTTAAAATTGAGAAAAAATGATTTAAAACTAATTTCTAAATGGCTTTTTTAGTTTTGAATTGATTCAAGTTAGGTTATTGTGAAAATGCATCATTGATGTTGCGTATAATAGTAGAAATAAATTATTTCCACTATTATACGCGCAACATCAATGATGCATTTTCACAATTCACATAATGTTAATCCGCTGATGGGTCATCATCCTCCAGTAGCTGCTGGCGTTATCCCGTTTAACGGCAGCGAAATCACTATGGCCGTAGCGTAATCCCTGTGTCCTGATAATCACGGTGGCTGCAATTCCTGCTCTATTAGAGCCCGGCTTATGTCGCCCGTTTCGGGTTTCTTGCACCCCGTTGATCGATTAACGTCTATAATCTGACAGTTTCTCTTATCTTCCTCGTGCTGGCGACCTCAAATGATGTTCACCACAATCGCGCACAATTAAACAACAACAATTTCCAAGTTCACGCTTATCATTTTATCGGGTTTCAGACGCAGATATCTTAGACGTATTTGCCTTTGCATTAGCGTTATCGTAACTTCGAATTGCATTAATACCAAGAATGCAAAGAATTATTTGACAAGAAATTGTTTAACTCGGTCTTACTAAGAAAGAGTATGACAAAGCTTATAAACATAGTTTCCTTTTCATAATTGTTTTGTGTTTTTCATTGTAATAAAAAGAGCTTTGAAATGATATTTTGATATTTTTATTGGTATTACTATAATTTCAATCAATTAAACGAATCAAATTTAAATTAAGATATTCTAAAAATTTCATGTTATTACGACTTAAGCTGTTACATTAGGTAGGATTTAATAATAAACTCCATCTTAATAATTGTGCCACATATTTTCATTTTAACAATACCGAGTTGAAACATTTCGCGCTCTCGTTTAACTTATCAAAGTATTTAAGCAAATTTTCTTACTTGAAAGTTATATATTAATTTTTAATTAAAATTCCTAAATTAACATCTTACACGTCGGCACTTTAAAAACCATTAAAGTGATTTTTTTAAAGTTAATGTTCGATTTTTAAAATTTCGATATAATAGAATTTTGACTTTTCTTCAAAGAGTTCTAGATGTCCTATTAATTATTATCCGAAAGTGTTAAAAGTTAAATTGATTTGGATTTAAGGCTAAAGAGAATCGCGGTCAATTTTCGCGAGCCATTAACGAAAATAAATCAAACATTTTACAATTGCGAAATCTTGAATTTGATGGCAAGACGTTAGCTTCAACTTGGAAAATTAATTACATTTGTTCATAAGATTATCTTCTTATCGTGTTTCGCGAATGCGAGAGAACAGAGTTGAAATGATGTACTGCCAAAAACAGATGGCATATCAATCTTCTAACGTTATGCGGAAGTTCGGAGAATTGGTGAGAGAGAGAGAGGGGGGGGGAACACAAAAATAAAGAGCGCTGATCTCTCTCGCGGGAGATCTTTTGTGGTATGGCAGCATTTCGCTCAACGAAAACGAAAACGGGAGATTATAAAGCCGCAGTTAAAAGACGTGGAAATTGAAACAATGGCCGTCGCGTCCGTCTTCTTGCTTTTCGCGGTTTTAGAAAATATCCTTCCTCTGTCCCGTGCTCTGCCAGCGTTCTTTTTTCTTTTCTCTTCTTGCCAGCTTCATCATTGCGATTCTCGCTTTTTGTTCCGTTTTAATCGGTCTCTCTTTTCCTCCTCTCGCTGTCGCCCACGCGTCTAATCTCTGTCAGAGGAATAGCCGTTCTTTTTCTCCTTCGACCGCACCATTAATGGGACGCGAATGAGAGGGGAAAAGGAGAGGTCTTGAGCTGCTTTCTAATCACTCGCCTAATCTCGACCGTCCTAAATTTAACCGAGATGAAGAACGTCGAAAACTAATATTGAGACAATGTCTACAGTCTATGTTGCATTATTTCAAAATAATTCATTAAATGGAACATTCATCCACTCTTCTCTTAAAAAAAGGCGCGTTAAATCGATACTCGAAAGTCTCGAAGTATTGTTGCCTCTTTTCCGCGATGCTGATTGGTTCTCACTTCGTATTGCAAGAGTAGCTATCAGCTTGTATCATGCTTGTTATTGTGACAGTTTTGACAGTTCGTTAGATTACCGAAAAGATTAAAGAAGTAAAAATTTTTTATCTTAAATCTTTACAAAAATTATGTTTCCTTATATAATAATGAGAAATTTTGCGTCCATCACCGTAAATTTGTTGTTTCAGTTAAGTTATTTCATTAAGAGATTGAATATAATAAAAATTATAAGAAACGAAGTATTGGAATTTCAAAATAACTTTAAAAAATTTCGAAATATTTCTGAAAAATAATAAAGATCACGCAGCTAAAACTCGTCGCAGAAAACAAGTATAATGTGTACATAATATGCAGTTAAAAAAAAGCAGACTTGTGAAATGAGAGTAAACGGTTTAATTGGTCGGGTGACGAAGGGCTCTTTAAAACCCCAAGGAACTTCGCCGAAAAAAATCGTAATAGCGTAGAAGCAAGATTTCTGTGTCATGACACCTAATGGAATTACAAGAGCGCTTGGGAGCGCGGTAGACAAGCGCGCAATTGAAGAGAGGGTTGAAGTGTCGCGGAATAATTAACGAATTTCCCGGTGGGACATAAATCGCGTTTTAAACGTCGGAAACCCTATTTTCCACCGATGTTCGTGGAAAATGGTGGACCTCACGACGGCGAGATTAGCGTCCGCTCGCGTGAAGGCGGGCTTTTTAATTGAATTATGTCGGCCCTTTCCCGCGGGAGCACGCGCGTGCGCTTTTGTTCAAGGAGAGGAGCCGCGACCGCGACAAATAGCCCCGGTCATGCAACACCGAGACGGCATCGTTACGGCACAGGCGCGCAAGTCGTTGCATACGAATTTGCATAAGAGACAAGTCGCACTCTCGCGCCTCGGCGAAGCTCTCCTTTTCCGAGAATTCAATTTTCTATCGTCCGATACTCTCGAGCGCGTCGTTTCTGTCGGCTTATGTAAATGGGCTAATGGCCCCGTGCCGCGGGCGCTCGTGTGCGGGAAAATGCGTATCGGAGAAAGCTCAGATGCGCGCAAGAAGTGACGGAGATTTTGTTGGAGATGCGATCTTCCCGGCGCGTCTCATGGAGTCGATTCGCGTGCACTTACTGTTGGATGCGCTCCACAAATACAGATTCTATTTATATTTATATACAATACGTATATATATTTTTGTATTAAAGCAAAAAAGAAATTCAGATTAATTCACTCTTAAATTCATAGTGTAAAATTATATTCAATTTGAGTCAGTTTTAATTATTCTACAGTCATCACTCCTATTCAGTGTGTCATTAATTTTGAATAAAACATGGAAATTAATATAGGTAATATAGGTAAATTAATATTGAATGGGACCTACTCGATATATTAATTTTATATTTTGTTTTGATCAAATATTGAATTGATCAAATATTGAATTAATCAAATATTGAATTAATCAAATATTGAATAGGAGATGACACATAAGATTAACACTGTTGCTAACGCACATTATTCTTCAAGACGCCTCCTTGACATCCTGTTTCATTAAAAACATCTCATCTCTCTTTTCGCTGACGGCGAGAGATGAATTTTAAATCATACGCGCTCGCTGATCGATTCGTTGTAATTATCCGAATTAAAATGCTTGATAAATGACGGGCGAGGGCGATGCTGTCCTCTCCGTTGTTTGCGCAAGTAACGCTGAGACGTGCGAAGAGAGGATTCTCTCTTTTCCCAGCGGGATTGTGTTCCCCGTAAATTGAGACGCCTAATGACACGTTTGCCTTTGTAATTAAAGGTGGGCGACAGAGACACGCTTACGTCGGTGGCGGCGCGATTCGATACGACGCCGTCCGAGCTGAGCAAATTGAACAGGCTCGGAAGTACTTTCATTTATTCCGGTCAGCAGCTATGGGTGCCGGCGAAAGGAGAAGGACGCCCGGGAGGCGGATCGGCCGCGGATGCGCCCAGCCCTGACCCTTGCCACGATCACGAGTCCCAGGATGACCTACCACCCGAAGAAAAAGGTAATCTTCATCGTTCTATTTGATCTTGAATGCTGACTCGGGACTTATTCCGTAAAATGTTTGCTAAAACTGACAGCTTCGAGTTCACATTCAACAAAGAGTTACGCTCGCAAGTCTTTTCGCTTTTAATCTTTTTACCTTACGAGGAGGTAACTTAAAATTTTTACAATGATGGATATAGAATTCCGGAAGGGGGATTTTAATCGAAACATTAGGCGCTCTTCTTCCCAGCGACATAATCTCTAAGAAAAGTAATCTACATTATTAAGTGTTTAGCGAACGAAAGCTGAGAAGCGGGAATTTGTTTACGTATCATTTTATGCGACGGGTATTACAGATAGTCCCTAATAATAATAATCTTTTGAGAAACGGATAATTAAAATCTTATTAATAATAATTTTCTTATCGCGCTTGTCGCCAAATCCAGCATCGAATGGCTCATGAAGTAAAAGAAAAAAAAGACGCAAAAGACTTTTCGACGATGAGTCATTATATTTGAAATATATTTGCGTTAAAGGATTGGATATAATCCGACTGTCGAAGGAGAGCGCTGTTTTTTTCCATTTACGACGCAACGAGGGCGTGCAATTAAAACGGCTATTTCGCCCTTATTTCCCGTCAAATACGTCGCCCGGGGTCCTATATCCTGTCTCGCATTATGCTAATGCGCAAGACAGATTTGATACACGCGTAGCGACGTGGCTATGAATAATGCAGCAGGATCCGCGGAGCAGCTACGCCCGGGCGTCGTGCGTGATACGCGCTAGATTGGCTCTCACCTGACTAAACATACAGAGGAAAGAATTGGGATGCCGGATATTATCTGACTGCGTACAAAGTCGACCGTTCGAATGAATATTAATGCGTTACCACATCGCGTTACGCGGTCCCCGAGAGATCGATACGGAGCGCTATTGTGACTAAACGCGGATTGCCTTCTCGCATTTTATTTGCCCGTCGCCCGCGGCTAACCGCGCAACTCTCGCGTTTCATCTGTCAGTCGTATAGGCAGAAGTAGGTAGTCCGGGCACTCGCGTTATTACATATTCGAACTAATTAGGATAATTTTCGGCTCAAAAATACTTGCCGTTTGTAGCGTTCTTAGAATTTAATATTGCATCATCATACTTTTAAATTGACACACTTTTCCTGGAATTAAATTTCGGACGCAAATCATTTTGTGAGAGAAATTAATTCGAACAATAGTGTAATATCTTACATTGATAGAACAAATTAATTAAAAAATTATATAATTGTAATATGTTAAGGATGTTCTGGCTATACAATTATACTATACAATTATATTATACTATAACTTTTTCTCGAAACTTTGCGTTGTATTTTTATCAATAACTCGGTAATGAGATAGCGCGCGAATCGATTTAAATTTCTTTTAAAAACGTTGCTCAATGTTTAATTTACTATAACAAATAAAGTTTCAAAATATTGGCAATGTTGCTTCTTTATTATTTTATTTATATATATAAAGAGAATAATGCTATTTTTCCATAAGAATACATGTAAAATTAGAAGTACAATAACTCGTAAACCAGTTAGAGAATCGGCTTCAGGTAACAAATGGAAACAATCTATAAAAGTTCTTCAGTATTTTCAATGAAACAATGTTAGTGCCAGAACATCCTTAAATTGTCAAAACACTTACGTAAAAAGCAACATAAGAAATAAATAAGATCTATTTGAACATCGACTCACAATATACATGTATAAATTTAAAAAAGTAATATATGTGCAATTTTCTTTTCCTTCGAAAAAAAGAAACGAAATATTTTGTATTGTTTCTTTCTGTGTCTCTCTCTCTCCATAACATGTGTATAACAACGCGAATACGTGTTCACATGAAAACGTACCTATAATTTCCAGCGAAATATGTAACTGCTTATTTATTCGCGACAGCCAATTAATATCCGCATTGTACGCACTTGCGAAGGGACATCTTTTAAGCTAATGGCGAGCGCGCGTCCCGACGTTACACAATTTCGTGATTCACTGCACGGCTGTTTATCTGTTTAGCGGAACAATAGCCAGGCGAATTGTTACGTACATTCGTTCGAAGTTTATTTATGTCTTTTTCTCTTCGGGAAACGCTTTGTCACCACCGCTGTCGGCGCCGCCGTGTCGCACTGGTTGAACCGCAAAAACCTCGCCGTTCGACGTCTTCGCGTTTTGCAATCTAGGAGATCAAAAGGAAGAGGCGAAGGAAGATGACGCCGATCGCAGCTAATCGTGGACCTGCATCTTCTGCCGATCTGCGAAGGGTCGAAAAGGCGCGCATCGCGAGAAGCGCATCGCAAGGGTTGACTTGACATCGCGTGTCATGCAACTCGACACGCGATGTCGAGTTGCATATATACGAAAGCTATCGAAGCACTTCGACGTCTTCTCCTGGAAAAGCTGAGATCGATAAATTGACGAGGAAGAACCGAGTGACGGAATGTACGATTTCTGAAACGTTCTGTACATCGCCGATATTTCTTCCATTTTAATTTAAACCTTTAGTTCTCTTTTCTCTTTTAAATTAAGATGATGAAAAACGAGTGAGAGTCAATGCAGATATTGATGCGTAATTTGAATATATATTTAATCTTTAATACATTCATTTAATTAAAAAACGAATATTTCAGCTCAAAGGGTTTTTTCGGGAAACAAAAGGATTGATTGATCCCAATCTAAAATATGTTGGAGCCACATATTATATTATGTAGCTAATAAAAAGATGAACATTTATTCACTAATTAGCTCCAGGAAGCAAGAAGGAATAAAAACCGTAATAGATTTCATAAAATAGTTATAAGAAGAAAACCGATCAAGTTTATCACAAATTAAAGAAACAAACACTATACCGTGAGACGTGTATGTTACAACTAACGAAGAAATCAACGATGACGGATGATAATAACACTGTCATAAGTTTTCTTCTCTTTTCCCTCTTTGAAGAACGTCTCAAGTTATTGGATTATACGAAATGAACGAATAGAGGCGCGGTATCCTCGGATCGATCGCATCGTGAAAAGGTTAAAAGACAGTTATTTTAAGTATAAAGAAAACTGGTTTTAGCTCTTCGATTTTCTTTCGCGGACCACAGTGCTTTCTTTTCGCCCGCGAGTTTGCCCCGCGATAATTCCCAACGTCCGGGAGAGACGTCGCGAGACGAGTGCGTCGCGGAGTGTACGCGCCGGCCACCCGGTATGTCGCGCTCATCAGCTGATCGACCACGGTGTGCGAAGCCGCGTAAACACGGTTCTAATCCATGTATATGCCAGCGTAATAATGCCTGCGCTACAATCGTGACGTTGTGGCAAATGAGACGGACGGTGTAATTGCCGATTTCGTCGGAATTGTACACGCGTGACTCGTTACTCGCGTTATTGCGACGAATAACGAGTCACGTCGCAACATTCTGGGATGTGAGGTTAGACCGACATGAGCAGTCGGGATTTAAACAAGTGTCATGGCTTGTCTCTCGTTAGATAATGAACTTTTTTAAAAACCGCCGGATTTCCTCAATCGTAAACGCTATTATCGGCACTTCAATCCAAGTCGAGGTACTTGCTGTCGTAACTCTTGTGAATGACGTTATTAAGAGTTAAATTTCTTGTAAACTATTGGAAAATCACCTTTTCATGATAATTAGAGTAAAATACGTATTCTTGGATATTTAAGAGCTTGTGTTTCGATTTTGTACTCATTCTCGCAATTCGTTTGGCTTTGCAGAACTTCTGGACAATTTGAGACCAGTGTCACCAAAGCCAGGCCATATGGAGCGCATAAAAACACCTCTTGGAACTTCTGGTGCGACTGCAGACGAGGACGAACAACCATTTAGAGAAAGATTTTTGAAAATTAATGTCAGGCATATCACAGATGGCCAGGTAATTGTCTTTAATATTTTTTTATCATATCTTATACTTTAACATCTATAAATTCTATACGAGAGTTTTAACAGCTTTTAAAGTTCGAATGTTCTTTCAGGGTGTAGTCGGCGGTGTACTGTTGGTCACGCCAAATGCAGTTATGTTTGATCCAAACGTGTCTGATCCTCTTGTCATCGAGCACGGTGCTGAATCTTATGGAGTGATCGCTCCAATGGAATTTGTAGTCAATGCTGCGATTTATTACGACATCGCGCACATGAGAGTCTCCCATGCCGAATCCGGACATTTGGACAAAAAGCCTGAGATTTATTACATGAAGAAACCCCAAGTAGATAATCGAAAATGTCAATCTCCGATGAAGGAGGAAAATTTCCCTGAATTAGCAGGCGATGATAGCGAAAGTGTGTGTAGCTGCGCTGAAAGAGACGGCGACGCTTTTCCAAAGGCCTTTGAGCGAGAGCTTGTCACTCCTACCAATCTCCAGAGTGTATGTATTCTTTTGTTGTAACGTCGACGTTGATTATATAAAGCAAACTATTAAATTGCATTTTAACGAATATTTTATTGTTACAGGAGGAGAATTCAACCTCGACCAAAGATAAAGAGAAAGAGAAAGACAGTAATGAGAAAGAATTTTGCACTGGCGGCCAAGCTAGTAGAACTTTAGAAGAACGCAGACGTTCCATGCTTGACCATCATTGGGCAGTTCCTAGCAAAGATCGTACGTTTTCTGTCGATGACGAACAACAAGATTCGTTAAATTCTGAAAAGGTAATTATATTTTTGTCTTGATAGCATGAGGAATCGATAAATTTCATATAATTTAAAATAAATTGGTACACGTATACATATGTACATAAATAATTATTTCAGCAAGCGGAACCAACTAAATCAAATGCCATTCCCGAAGATGAAGAAGGATCTCTAGTCAAACTGTCGTGCCATGATTCTGGTATCGATATTCGTGATCCTAATCCACCTGTTCCAGTAGTTCAGCCTATACCATCGAAAAAAGTTTACTCAGATGCAGACATTGTCTTATCCTCAGATTGGGTCCCTCCGATAACGATAGCACCAACCAATGTTACGAGTACGTTGGAAGCCACTTCTGCTATTAATGGCAGGAAAAAAGCCAGCTCGGTGTCCTTTAGCTTAGAGAGCAATGCAGAAGAGCTCCTCGAGAAGGATGAAGACCACAAGGAGGATGAAAAACAGGAAACTCGAAAGAACAAGGTATTAAATTTAACGTTTAGATAATAATGTGGTTAACTAGACTCTTTACAGATATATTTTATGTTTTTGTATTGACATTTTTAGATGTTAAAACGTCTGTCGTATCCATTGTCCTGGATGGAAGGTTTAACTGGAGAGAAGGATGATGAAAGCAGCAAATCTCTCTCTGACAAGATGTCGAGTCTTCCGAACAGCGCGGATTCCCATCATTCCTCTGTTTTCAGCAAAGTCTTCTCGAGGTGAACAAATTTATGTCATATTACATTGATAATTATCGATAAATAATCTAACGTGTTTAAGTTATTTTAAATATATGACATTTTTACAACCGCTTTTATCTTTTCATACTCTTCTATTTATCTGTGCTAAGAATGAGTAACATTCTTGCAAAGGTGCATATTTACATAAGAAAAGAAAAATGAATAACCTTATTGCTTTTATTTTAACTTGCTTTTTGTAAACTTTTATAGTATATAGCATACAAATGAGGTTATTTGTAAGCAATTAATCCTTGTGCAGCTTATGCGTTTATTGGGTCTTTTTTTGGTAGATAAAATCAACTTTATCTTTATGAAACAGGTGTAACCTCATTTGTTATAACGTAGCATATATTAGCTACTTGCATAGGAAGAGCTTCTGGTATATGAAAAGCATTATGGAATACAAGAAAGGAATATATAAGTACAGAGGTACATAGATGACCAGTCCAGTCATCCAAAAGACTGATAATTATTGCGCGGTCGATTGTGACGTAACTCCAAGATGTTTATGTCGCGCTTATGTTGCTTATAATACGAATTTAGATATTCATTAACGCTTTACTATCATTTCTAATATAACTAACAAAAACTATGTAATGGTGGTGGAAAAAAGCTCGCCGATCAACCTGGTGAGTGACTTTAGCTCGGGCCTGTTTGCTAAAACACCCAGCGAAGAGAGTGGCGGGGGCGGTAGAGCGGGCGGAACTCCTCCGCTTACCGCCTCCTCTCTCTCCCAGGACTCCAGCAATTTCTCACCTGGTCCAGGAGGCCTTATCGGGTGAGTCTGGACCCGATCGTAACCTTTGTTGTCTCTCCTTCTCTTTCCTAGTCCTCTCTATTTTGATTATATACCTGATGTACTTTTCATCTAAACGAAACGCATCTTGCGTCGTTTCAGAAACGTTCTATTCCAGTAGAGTTCTCTTTAATATGCTGCCATTATTAAATAAATATTACACTCAATTATATCTTGTAAATATAAATATTATAAGTGTAAAAGTATACATATAAAATTATGCATTAGGTAACGATTATCAAAATATTCCGAGGATTCTACTGTTCAGATGTTTCTTCCTCCCACACATACTTTTCCATTGTTTTGTTATTATTTTTTTAATTTTGAAGACTCTAGGATTGAGGGCTCCTGCTTTCAGGTAAATCATATTATTTGCCGAAAAATTCAGGTGACAGACACTGGGGGTACTACTTTTCGGATCGCTTACAGCCAACTCATAATCAATTTAACACAGGGTTTAACATCTTTAAGCAGTCACATGATTCATTCTTCGTCATTTATACTGGATACTTCTTGATTGTTAATTCCTATTATTGTTATGGATGTTATTGTTATATATCGCTTCTGAATTATGAGGATGTGCAAACTCAATGTGTTACAATCTAGTTAGACATGACAGCTAACATGTACTTGTCGTTCAGAAGCGTTTGGAATGTTATCTGACAAGAAATTCTGTCTATCTTTCTTATAATTGTATTTTTCACGAATTTCCTTTCAGACGCTCTTCCGTGGGTACTTTTATTAGGCAGCAACCTTTAACATCTTCCGGCAGCAGCAGCGTCGATAGCAGTCGAGGTAGCAAAACTTCCACGACGGCACCGCGACTGGATTACCGCAGTATGGTCTCTGTCGAGGATATGCCAGAATTATTTGTGAGTTTCGACAGTAAGTATCACGACCGTATAGAAATGTATCCATAAAATATTTCATGTCCCATCGGAATGGATAGTCTAATAATCATGAAGACATACTCCAACAGACTTTCCTTTTACACAAAACACTTGTCGCTGTTATTTTTATATAACATTTAATATTAGTATCGATATGGATAGAAAAGAAGTAATTAATAACGATAAGGGGATGGCAAACGGGATTAATATATCACGCACTGCACTTGCCCGAAAACGCATAGATAGCTTCTTAAACCGTGTTGTTTTGCCAGTTTATTGTCCCTGTCTCAGAATTTCGAGCGCCTTTGGCTATAAATTACTATAAATTTATGTAAAAATAATTCTATTTATATTTCTTAAATTTTGTTAATATGAAAATCGTCCTCAAACCGCCAGGTAAACTCGGGATTGGTAACCAAATGCGCTTACCTTGGTGTACATTAAAGTAGTCTATCATTGTTTCAGATCATATATTTGTTGGTCATTATCAATTTCATACGTCATTCCATTAAGTGAATAATAAATATCGCCTTCGACATATAAAACACTTGTCGAGTATTTTGGGAGAAAGTAACGTGAATTATGCGGATCTTGTTTAATGTAAATTAACTTTCTATCTTTCATTAATCTTGTATTCTGGTAAATACGTATTTTTTCAAATGGTATTTTAGTGAAAAGATTTAACTCAACAAGCACTTTTCATAACATATTTCTTTATGAACAAAATATACGGATATATCTTCAGAATCTTGAAACCCTTTGTGCCACATTGCATGTGATGGACGCGTCTTGTTTCGATTTAAATGATCTTTTAATTGTCACTTTAAAGCATACTTAGTATAGAATTTCAGATTTTTCGTATTAATATCGTCTATAATAATCGAATAAGTTTTTTTAAAGCAAACAATGTTATTTCTGCAAAATGTATGATATGTTCGATTGTTATAGATTTTTAGTAGTAACTTGTATATTTCTGCATTGATTGCTCAATCACATCTTTCTGTCTCTCTTTCTCTCCATGTTTTATCTATTTCAGATTAGCACAACGGGTTTCATCATTTAGCTAGCAATAGGTTCATACTAATGCAGTAATGTCATTTGTTTCTGTTGCCCCTCTAGTCCAAGCACCTAATTTTCCCGAACTCGAAGGCCTCGGTAGGTTCATACAGTATTAGCTTGCTCTTCTCCTTGTGCCGCGAATTCCCAATTCTTCAGTTGCCTCTTTCGTACGTCTGTTGAACGTAACATGTTTTTGTCTTATCTTACTGATTTTATTTACTGTCATGCATTAAACATGATTTGCGCAACTTACGGGCGACTATACACTGTATCACTCTAATGGTTATTTCCATTTTATCACCATTTCTTGCTGCACATATATTTTGTCAAACTCTTCTACAATATCTGTGCGATATGTATATTCTGTGTAATATGTATCATTCATCTATCACGTTTCTATCCTCGTTGCTATCGTTATTCCTTCTACACGATAATTCTTACTCTGACACCGTCTACTCACTTTTTTGTGGTAATGTGCTTGCCTCGTTTTCCAATTTTATTCGTATTTTCAACCTATCTGTGTATTTACATGTAACTTTTGGCAGTTCTTAAAGAACCTTCAGGAAAGAATCTCATGTATATATACGAAAATATACGAGCTTTTTATTGCAACAAGATTTCTTTATTATGACGAAATCATGAGTCATATTGCCTGGATTTGCGGATTCTATATCAGAAAGATAAATCTGTCGATTATAAAACTCTTTTTTTTTTTTGTTGGAGTACCTGATCTGTATTGAAAAATATTTTCTGCATTACGCAGAACTGATACCACGTCCTGCTCGTTCTTGCGAGGACCCACCATTGTACCTGAGACTACGAACAGGAAGACCCAAGGACAAGAAGATACCACGATCGACGCCAATTATGAGCTACGGCAAGAAGAAGCTGCGTCCCGAGTACTGGTTCAGCGTACCGCGCAACAGGTAAGTTGTTTCTCACATTGCGATTTCTCGCAACGTCTCATCCTTTGAATTATTGCAGTGTGGCATACAAAGTACAAATATAATTGAGTTTGAAACCCTGTCATCACAGTTAAATCCAAGTTATTGTTATCGTTTGAAGTATCAGATCAGTGTAGTACGTACAACTTTGGCGATCTTAGATATATGTAGAAATTGAAAACTGCAATACAATATTTGGACTGTTCGAATAACTACTAAAAACTCTTTCGACAAAATTTGTTTATTAACATTTAATAACAATTCCAATTTTATCAAATTTATGTAAAATTTGATTATCGATGGAATAACTTTTGATATTATAATTTTTTTACGCTGTTTGTTTTTTATTCCATAGTTTGTTTTTTTATTCCATAATTTATTCCTAGCATGTTTAAACACGAAAACCGGAATTTTTCAAGATTCATTCCTGAAATTTTATACATCAGAATTGATGACTCTTTTTTTCAATGACTAACGAGTTGTCGTCGAAAAACAAGTTACAGGCGCCGCGTTGTCCGCGATAAGTCAATCACTTGATCGTGCACGAATAAATATTCGACGGTAACGTTTCTCGGTAAAAACACGCTGGTAAATTTTGTCTCGGACGAAAATGTTTGCTGCGTTATTTTTATATAGCCGTACAGCCGATTTACGCACATCTTCACAAAAGAACGCGCCACGACCGGACACGTGCTTCGTCGCAAGACACGCAAAATAGATTTTCGCCGGAAATTCTATTTATACGCTCGCTGAGGCTTGATCAAGGTTCGCTACGCGTCGGCTGCCAGTGTTTCTCTTCTCGCTGCATGTGTTAAGAGACTATTAGCATAACGAAATAATAAATATTTCGCTCGCACATGTGAAAATATAAACTTTGATACATTAAATCTAAAGTAACGAGAATGCGCTGCAATTTTTATCGCAACGGTCTCGTCGCGTCCTTTGAATTATTGCAATGTCGCGCATAAAATACGAATATAGTAATACGCAATTTAGTAAGCGCTTCTTGCTGGAAGCACTCACTCGTTTTTTTACTTTAATCTATCATAGGTATTTGTTTCATTTCTCGCAAAATAAAATATGTATCTTAATTTTAAAAGAAGGAAAGAGAGTGTGTTCCATTTTAAACATTGCTGTTTAATTAAGATAATAATCTCGAATTCTCGGAATTTCGAATCTGTCTAAATATATCATGATAATCTCGCGTAAATCTCGTTGACACCTCTTTTCGAGTGCCACTTGTTTACAAATAGCCATTGGCTATTTCCTGGTATCGCGACTGTATCGGGCAATACACAATTAAAATCGGCTTAAGCGTTCGTCCAGATTAAGATCTATCGAGAGCGACCTCGTTTCCTCGTATCAATCTGGATTCTCGGCAACCGCTCTTATATCATCAGATAAATTATAAATTGCCCAAAATAGCATCTCATTAAGTATTATAAATTACAAGAATAAAATCAATATGTCATCGATATTAACGAGTGATAAAATTAAACTCCTTATTTGCGTGTTTAATATATTTAAAAAATTTAGAAAACAATTACATGCATTCTTGTATCTTCTTTGACAGATTCTTAATTCTAATATTTTTTATTAACTTATCTATCGAACTATCGATTTAAGCCTAAATACTATGAGCAAAGATTCTTCTAGAATAAAAAGTTTTGATTGAAAGGAATTCGGTGTATTGTATATTGTTAAAAAATATCACTAAGAACAATCGCTAAAAAAGTGGAAAGTTAAAAACCTATGTGAAATTGTACGATAATAGACCTCGTTTCGCTCTGAAAACAGGAGGCGGCGTGGGGTAAAACTCGTTTCACATGGAAAGTTGAAAATCTATGTGGAGCCGTACGATAATAGATCTTATTTCGCTCTGAAAGCAGGGGATGGTGTGAGGTGGCACGTACTTCGCGTGAAAAGTTGAAAATCCATGTGAAGCTAAATTCAAATTCAGGTTTAAATCGTACTATATATACATTATTAAATAATAGCGCCTTGACAATGTGCCATATTCACATGACCCACATTCGATACGATTCTTTAATATAACATTGTAATGCTGTCGCGTTGCTTAATGTTTAATACACTATTACATATTCTTTCTGTACTTGTCTAAAAATGTTTAAAATCTCGCCCGATTACAGAGACAAGATTTGAGTTTCAAACTAGATAACAGTTTATAAATAAAATTCAACGATACAAGCTGAAGATAAACTTATAGGAGTGGTCAGAAAACAGAGATTAAGATTTTTATTAAATATTGTTACTATGCGAATATATACGATGTTTTTCATGTTACAATCGCGATTTGCAGTAACGAAATCCAACTGACAATGAATTGAATTAAAATTTGATTCTGTGTCGACCCTATTTTAGCGATCGGAGAATAATTTTGCACATCAATCCAAAAGAATGAACTGCGCGGATAATTTTATATTCTTTTTATTCCCGTAGATGTATGGCGGAAACGCGTTGAAATGAATACTGCGTTTGTTGGAACTTCGCATTAATAGGACCAGAGAAAAACGAAAAAAAGAAAAAAAAATATCTGCGAGGAGCTCCGGCTGGTTAAAAAAGCTGAAACGACACGTCGACGTGATACGGCGAGAGCGACAGCGTTTTCCGCGAGACGCGTACAAAACAAAAGTGCAGGTGTACCGAGCGAATCGGCGGCACGTGACATGTGATATGTCCGCGAGTTGCCTGTCGACGTTCGCGACGTATGAGACGTATCTGGTGGCCGCTCCTGGTTTTTCCGGCTTTCCGCTTCTCCGCTACGCGCACGAGACGCGAGACCATTGCAAAGTGCGGCGCGCGCGTTACACACGTCGGTAGCCCGGTCGGCGGAATCACGCGCCGACGTGTCGCGCGTAAATGAAAACAGTATCCCGCGGCGAGAGGCAATAGGAATTGTCTGGAGGTTAGACACGGAAACGGAGGCCGCTGATAGCGCGTGAAACGCGTCGCGTCGCGGATAATTGGTCGCGCGCGCGCGCGCGGCGGCGGCGGCGGCGGCGTCGTATATTGGCTGCGTAACGTGGCTGGCGCATCATTCTTTGTCTACGAACAAGCTACGCTCCCTACGCGACGATGAATCGGGCGATGAGCGCGGTCGGCGGTATGCTGAATTTTATTTACGACCGCCACGTAAGAGAAGCGGTGACGGGCGTGATGCCCTTCGTGCATCGCAGGTAAAACGTGACGACTGTCCTCGGCTGCGATCGGTTCGCGGCCGATAAGGACAAGGCGCGAAATGTCGCAGTATTGTTGAATTTTCTTTATGAGTTCTCACTCCTGTACTTTCAAACTATAAAATTTCTAAAACTACACTGTTAAATTCGTAGTGTCAAATTATACCCAATTTGAGACTCAATTTTTAACTATTCCATAGGTCGCCACTGCTCCTACTCAATATTTCATTAATTTTGACTAGGAAGGTAAAATTTTGACCAACATGGAAGTTAAAATAGATAAATTAACAACATATTGAGTAAGGCTTACTCAATATGTCGCTAATTTTATCTCATTGTTTTAGTCAAATTAACTGAATATTGAGTAGGAGCAGTGATAACCCATAAAAGTTTACAGTATAACAGCTACATTGAGAAAAAAATTTTTTGTACGAAATAAATTTGTATATTTGTTTAATCCAATGATTGATTCGACAGTTTTAGTTTTTTTTTAGTTGCACTAAAAACAGTATAATTCATTCATATGATATTTTATGTCATGTAATAATGTTTAGTTGAACGTATCGGATTAAATATTTTAGTTAGATAAATTATATTTTGCGTTTTTCAACAAATTTTTTTCTCAGTGTATAAAATTATCTCTCTATTCTCTAAATTCATTCGCGGATTGATATAAAAAATTATTTTCTAATCAAATAAAAACGCAAATGGATACATCACATATAGGTTTCGCAAAAATATTCAATTTTGATCCGTCAATCTATTTTTATATCATTCCAATATTTTTGTCTTGTTGATTGCTGATTGAAAAAACAATGTAACACGAATCAAAACGTCACACATTGTGTCCCGCGTAGTAACAAAACTATTAAATTTTAATCCACGTCGATCTGTTTTTAGATCACTCCAATTTTATTTTCCACTTGCATCATCGTTGAATTTTATTTATAAACTGTCATCTAGTTTCAGACCTGATTTAAAATCTCACCTCTGCAACGATACAATCATGAATTACGTTTTACGCAAAAAGAATATGCAATAATAATAAATCAACTGATACATTGTTGTATTTTATATAGCGACATCAACGATATTAAAAAAACATTGAATGAAGAAACATTTCTAATCGAGGTTTTCTGCTGTAGAAAAATCTTTGCTTGTAAATATTTAAGCTTAAATCGATAGTTTGATAAATTAATAATAGATATTAGAAGATTGTGATGAATTTTTTCCGCTGTCGAATGATAATGTAATTAACGATTATTTCTTTTTTTTTTCTTCTCTTCGCAGAGTGGACGATTTGTACAGGTTTATTCATGCGTGGGTGCCGAGCCTCTATGGCGAATTGGATGAGAACTACTGGCGGGAACGTGGCTACATCCTGTCCGATACCGACACCGACCTGTCGCCGGAACTGTCGCCCCAGGAGAGCGGGGAGGGCACGGATTCCATGGAGGAGAGCAAGACTCCTGATGACATCAGCGAGTTGACAAGGGAATCCTGGGAGGTGAGTACTGCTGCTCTCAATCGTCAAGTGTCCCATTGCTCTTTTCTAGCATCTAGGTAGAGACTTTTTCACAAAGTTACTACTAAAAATTGAAGAGTCTTGAAACTTTTCTCCTGGATAAGAACGGATAAAAACTTTATTTTATCGACTGACTTTAAATTTTATCTGTCGTTTGCAAGCGTATCATTATTGTATGCAATTTGAGATCTCCACTCCAACTTTAAGTCTCATGTTAATGACGGAAATATTTAATGCGGAAAATATCGAAGTTGACCGTCACGATCTTTATTTAAAATTCTTGCAGAGAAATTGACTTTAGAAATGGAATTTGAAATCGTTTTTCGATTTCGAATTTTGTAGTATCGTATAATTCATTGAAGAGAAAGAGATTGCTGATTCTTACTTTTTTAAATCACATCGATCTCTTTTTCTGTAATTTTTGCGAATATTCCTTGCGAATTTCGTTGATAATCCGATCCTCGTGTCGACCGGCTATCAAATAACGTCGAGATACGCTAAGTATTTCGTGGAATCGTGCGATCAATCCGTAATCGGATAGTAACATCAAAGACAACATTCTATTCCGGCGCTCGTTGTTGTGACAATCATTATCGAGCGCGCTGTTTGTTGATTTTCGACGCGAGGATCGCACGGGACTCGGTGTACCTCAACGACCGCGGCCGAAGGTATTTGCTAAACACGGCCGATTCTATTGGCCGACAGCTGATCAAGGCCCCCTACGTAAAGCTGTACAGCATCCTGAAGACCTCGAGCACGTCGGCCGATTCCGAGCAGATCCAGGATTCGGAGGTACCGATCACTCCGCCCACTTCCCCGGTGATCGATGATATCTATCATTATTAAAATCACCCTAATTGCTCGATGTTGAACAATGCACCTTTTAGATAATCACTGCCCACACCCTAGACCTTGTTAGATCTCGGGTGCACTCCGTTGTCACGTGATGTTGCGGCCGTGCCTATCGTTTGGTGTCCTTTTCTTTTTCTTCTCTCTTTTTTTTTTTAGCCGATCTTTTCATCTCGCTTTGCCCGCTTCGATTGTCCAAACGTCGGTACCATTCTATTATCACAATTTAGTACGTTAGTTCTCGTGATATGAAATAGTTTGTAGAGAATTCTTTATCATCTTGCTGTGTTTACACTCTCGCTGTCTCATTCATGTCCTCGCGGTAATCCACGAACAATGATGCTCCAAGACCAATGTACGAGGAGTCTTCTTTTTCGTAACGATTTCGTTTAACAATGACTCACTCTTGTATTTGGACTTTATTCGAGCTAGGTTTATCTTCCGGTTCTTATCTCGACGAATCGCACATTATTGCCGAAAACAGACTGCATGTATTTTCTCCTGGTCGTAGGATATATTTTCAACTAGAATCTAGATGAATGTGCAGCATGCACTTGTTCCGATACTCCAACTCGTGCATGTATTATATTTTTATCGTATCATATTATTATCTCGTGTCTCTTTTTCTCCCTCCTCTCTATATATTACATATTTATAGTACGTTTATGATTTCTCGCAGATTTCTTTCACGTTGCGCGCAATTCGAAATACTTAGAACGCACTTTCCATATTTAGTCGACTCTTACGACTTCATGCAAATCGGTGCTACGTCGAAGACGATAATAAAAATTGTCGATTCCAAGGTGGAATGGTAATTGTGATAAACAATATCGTGTAAGTGTAGATTCGAAGTGGAGAAACGTAACAATTAGCTGGGTATGAAAGATCGAATAGTACTCTATTCTCTTCGAAGAATATATTCTATTTATATTCTCGTAAAAAAAAAATATCTAATGGTAATAGGATCTCGCTCGCTCTCTCTCTTTCTTTCTGCATCATTGAAGAGTTTAATAACACTTTATGAAACGGCAATGGACAATGAACCAATATTTCTCACTTGTTTACGGAAAAATAAGACTTGAACATTCACGACGTAATAAATACTGCGTATACCTTGTGTGACGTAAGTGCGTAATAATGTAGTCCAGCTTGTGTCAAGAGTCATACTCTATGAACTAGTCAACGCTTGCATAATATTAATGCATTATTGATGAGAATTGACACAGGCGGTGTAGATTGACACAGATGTAACAGATATCATTTCTTAGGAAAATACCTTTCAAGCACTCGATCGTTTGTAGTATGTAGGCAGTTTTTTCTTTTTTCTTTTTTTTTTAAGTATTACGTTAAATTGAAAATGCTTCGCTTCTTGTTTTTAAACATCTTGTTTTGTAAAAAGAATTAAAAATGTATCTATAGGTTAATAAACTTTTGAATTCCGTTGTGAAATAAAGTTAATAATAATGATTTTGTCGGGATAAAAACAATTTTGCAGCCAAAAGCCAAGATATGTACTTATCGTAATCCAGATATCGATTTCAGATAATAAAAATTGATTTAATCCTTTCTTGAGCTGTAAATTCAAAAAATTGTCTTCGCTTCATTTATTCGGTATATTCTCTTTGAGACAAAACATTCATATAACAGAATCATTCATAAATTTACTTATAATAGAAGAATATGCCTGGTCAAATAATAAAAATATTTCATCACAGGAATGATACATTCAATGCAGAGACATAAAAAATTGGTACAAGATTATAAATTTTTGATGTATTGTTTATGTAAAAGTAGCTCAAACTTTTGGAAAATAGATTGCTAATTAAGAGAGATCATTATTAACAAAAGCGTGTAATCCATTCGCGACTAGAATATATTTTTCTGTCTTCGAACACTTCGCGATCCTGATCGTTCAAAAATAAACAACAAGCTTCGAAAATACTTTCGCTTATTTTTGAATACACGCGCGATGTTTATCGAAAAGTCGGGCATAATTTTCTACTTAAAAATGCGTTGAGTCAGATTTCGCTTAACCGTTATCCACGAACGATAAAACGATGAACGTGCAAAATTTTCCGTAAAAGTACATTGAAAGTTACATTAATTTTATTAATAGATATATGCTGTTAGCGGTTTCTTACAAGATAATAATAATTAAAGATAATAATGGCTCTGAATTTCTTGTAAATTAAATTCAAAATAATATTACAATGGGAGCAAAGTTATAAAATGAAAATGAGTAATCTGTGAGTGGGGTTTAATGGAGTAAATGCACCTCGAGTAATCGCAAATATTATTCAAAATTATCGATTTAAGAGCTATAAAATTAAATGTTTTCCAAGATAACATTCTTCTGCTCTGCATGGAATCCTGAAAGGATTGAACATAATATATGCAACTTTATATTTTTTGGAATTTGCTCAAATTATCGTGGCTTTAATTCTGAGGAAAGTTCTCGCTCAAGAGAGCATTTGTGGGAAAGAAATGAAGAAACAGAGATTTTTTTAGAACGGGTAGCACGTGCTGCGCAACCGAGGATGCGCAGTCGTGAGGAAAGCATCTGCCAAAGCGTACGTCACTCGTTTTCTTCTCCCCTCTTCTCGCTCTTCATCACTTGTATGAACGTATTAGATTTATTCCGAAAGCTCCAGTACGGCTTCAGTCCTCGTGAAGTGAAGTTCAATCGTCAAATGACTTGCCAATATATAATAAAAAGTAAGGGACATATTTATTGATGTGCAGTAACGTCAAATAAAAGTTGAACGTTTTAACGTTAGTATGATTAAACCGGTTTAGAATACCGTGGGAATATCAAATGACAGTATTGATGTAAACAAGTTCTCGCTGTGATAATATCTCAAAGAATATTACATTAGGAAAAACATTAAGTTACATCTTTGTGGTTTGGTTGTCGTTACTTCCTTAGAAAAATTTTCGAAGAAATAAATATTTGAGTGAGAGGCATAATGTAAATACGACTTTCACACGATTTTCCATCTGTGAACGAAGGAGAAAAAGATCGAGAATCAGGAAGAAGGTGCTGACCGCGATTTTTAGTGTCCATCGAAGGTAACGCGAGTGATTGAGGATGCCGAGGTCAAAGATGCCGAATCCGATCTTCAAGATCACAAAATTCTTAAAACAGAAAACGAAGGTAAAAACCAGAATTAAGACCAACATATTCGTGTTTTTAAATCACATTTGTATTTCTATGCGAAGACAATATTTTCAATTGTAGAATTATCGAAAATCGGTTTAGGAATCAGAGTTACGTAATACATATACAAGATTCTTCTACTCTTGACTGACCATATCGAAAGATTTTAATCTGAATCAAGCGTGTAAAATCTTAAATTAACGTAAAAGATTTCCAAATCATAAAATCTCGCGATGTTTCTTCAAATATAAAAACTTCAAATAATTAATTACTCTTTGAATACTAAAGTGATAACAATAATAATTACTATTGTTGGAATATTATCGTAGTTATATATTTATATAATTTTTTTACAATATTTTTAGCCTGTTACTAATATTTCATTTGTTACGAAATGGATGCATTTACTGCTTAATGTATTAATTTACAAACGTTCCACTTAAAATTTGTTAAGATGACCAATTATTTGCGTATATATAACATCCGATTTAATGTTTATCGCGGAAACGTTTAACAATTTGCGCATGTACACGAAAGCCATACGTTTACTTGCGATCTATTTCGCATAATTTGCACGTTAATGACTTGAGAAGAGCGGCGCTTTGCACGAGGCATATTTAACAACCGGTCTTTGGTCGAGCCTAAGCTCACCTTTCACCGAACCAAAGAGATTGCAAAATGCGTCGTTTATACCTAGTCGGCTTTGAATTGTGATAATATCATTCGATTGATAATACATATTGCCAATTATTACCCGCAACAATTTGCGTTTGAAACAGTAGTAATGTTTAGGGATAGTAATGAGAAAGGTGAAAATCTCTTAAAGGGAAAGAAAGGGAAGAAATGTCATATGTCTTACCTCTTGAGACACATTCAAACATCATTCAAGTATGTTGAATGATTTTGGGAATTTCATTTATGATTTTATACACGGAAAAATGTTTTTATATATAATCATGTATAAAATGTCTATATATCTTTTTTTATAATCTCTGTTCGTATATATAAGAAAAATTAAAAAAATTAAAAAATAAATAATTTTCATATTGTTTTTTACAAAAAATAAAGTTTGAGAAAATGAGAGAAATTGCTTATATAAAATATAGGATTATGTACGGAATATTGTAATCTAATAGCAATTTTAATTTTTGTAGAAAAAATGTAAAAGCTATTTTTCTAATTTTTAAATTATTCGTATTATTTTTCTTGTACATAGGATCAGAGATCATACAAAAGAAAGAAAATGTATATGG